>JAESVK010033918.1:0-12630 GCA_017140935.1 Hamamelis virginiana | reverse complement strand
TCAGTCATGAATTCATCAGTTTCGGTAAGCTTGTTTATTGTAAGTACGTCATTTTCTTTTGTTTAATGCAATTTCCGTTCAGTTTAATTTCAATGTATCTTCTTTTCTCATTTGGCATTGTTGATTGCTTGTTTTATACATTCTATTCCGGGACCCATAGGGAAGTAGTACCCCTGACTTCCTACTAATCGCCTGATCGTAAATATAGCGACCTTCTAGGCCTTGAGATCCCCGGTCTCAAGTTTTCACCTGCCTAGTTAGGTGCTTGGGGTCGTGTTCAAACGATCTCTGGACTTTAATAAGTCCTGGCACGCCGCACACACGTATATCACGTGACGAGAGATTTTTAGCCGAACACCATTTTGGCACGCCCGGTGGGACCTAGATTGACCATAGTTGAATGTCACAGAGAGTGACTAGGTCGATGAGTAAAGAAGCCAATCCAACCAATACCGGGGAATCGCGCACTGAGAGATCCCAAGGGGATGATGTTACTTTAGCAGACTTGATGAAGGTCATACAAGATATTCCGACTTATTTGGTACAAGCTGTACGAGACCTTATGGTCAACATGGAAGAACGTCAAACTGAGAAAATTGCTCAATCATTTGGGACAAATTTTCAGAGATTGGAAGAAATTGCTAATTCACAGCATAACCTTTGTCTTGAAATTTCAGGCTTATTAATGTCTAACCAGCCAACTGAGAAATCCAGAGACTTCTCTCTGAACAAGGACCAGACCGTGGAAAATGAATCCGCCGGTCAGAATATTAATAGTGAAAAAAATGGCTTGAAACACTTGAGCCATACTAGTCAATCAATTAATGTGCTTGAGGATGAGAGACCGTATGTTCCCCCACCACTTAGGAATGGAGATAATGGTCAGAAAATGACTTTAGGAGCTTCTAGTTCCGACCCAATGGCCAAATCTCTTGGCAAATAGCCAATGGGTACTCAGACACTCGGGGGGCAGGCCTCTAAGACTGGCTTTACTCAAGCCAATGTTCATGGCCTGCCATATGAAGATGATGATAGGTTTAGACCTAATTCTCAAGACTGGTATTTTCATATGCTCGGGGGGCAAAATGGGAGGCCGTCAAGTAAAACATATATATCCCCGGTCTTATCTCAAGACCGACAGACTGGAGCCCGACCTTCAGGTGATAATCCCGGCTATATTCCGGCTGATCGGAATGAATTGATGGCTTTAGTCCAGGAATGTGTAGGCCAGACGACACATAAGCGACTGACTAGACCTTTGTATCGGAAACCTTACCCATAATGGATTGATAGGAATAATGAGTTTCCTAGGGGCTATAAAGTGCCTGATTTTACGTTATTTACTGGAGAAGGCGGCCAATCTACTGTTGAGCACATAGGCCGTTTTACTATTCAATGTGGTGAAGCCTCGGTTAATGAGAATTTAAGACTGAGGCTATTTGGCAATTCTTTGACCGGAGTTGCATTTACATGGTACATTAGCCTGCCGCCTAACTCAGTTTTAAATTGGCGGCAGATGGAAGAAAAATTTCATAATCAATTCTATAGACAAGAGCCCGAGGTTACAATGGCAGACCTCTCGTTGCTTAGACAATTATCTGGCGAGCCAGCCGAGCAATACATTAGCAGATTTAAGAAGGCTAGGAATAGGTGTACCGTTTTCTTACCAGAGCCAGAGTTTGTGAAATTGACTTAAAACGGTTTAGGCATAGAGTTAAGGAAAAAGTTTGAAGGTATGGAGTTTGATGACTTGTTTGAGCTATCGGCACGTGCAGCCCGATATGAAAGACTATTAAAAGAAGAAACGCAGAAGTCATCCTCCACCTATGGGACATATTTTCGAGATCCCAATGTTGAGATTGATTTGGCTGAGGTAATCGGCAATAGACCCATTGTTTGTAAATCTTTGGTCAGGAAAGATGTTGAGGTCCCGGTTGACCCAACAAGAAGGAGAAATATGATGGATACAGCTAAGAAATTTTCATTTGATATCACAAAGGCCTCAGAGATCTTTGATCACTTACTGGCCGTGAAATTCATAAGACTATTAGATGGCCATAAACCATCCTCGCGTGATGGAAAAGATTATTGTAAATGGCATGCATCTAATAGATATGGTACTAATGATTGTGTCGTGTTTCGTCATGTATTACAGGGTTGTATAGACCGCGGCCTTTTGAAATTCCCAGAAAAAGAAAAAGAGGCCATGGCGGTCGACACTGATCCCTTTCCTGTTGCAGAAATTGCTGTAGCTACGATTGATCTCAAATCTTTGGGATCACAGCCTAAGAATGGAGAAACACAGGCTAGACCTTTTATTCGGAGGCCTAGGATGGGATAGCGACCGATGTACCGCTTTGACCAATCAAACTTTCGAGGTTTCAGGACTCAACCGATTCAGAATTTTTGTGATCATTGCAGTCATCAAATTCAAAGGTTCCCTTACCCACAGTTTGGAAGGCTTTCATGGCAACAAACTAGGGCACTAGGGAGACGACCAATGCACCAGCTAGTATTCGCACCGACGTTCAGACCTAACTTCCAACCTTGGAACAGGTGGGAATGGAGACCAAAGCCTTCTTCTCAAGATACATCTATGTCAAAACCAGAAGCTGCTCAATTCCAAAGATTGAGAACGGTGAGGCCTCCAATAACCAAACCTGGGGTTTGGACTCGGCTTCAACATCCAAAATTTCCAACACCGTTGACTAGAACTCAGAAGAGACTCTTACAACGGCGGAGAGCTGAAGAGAGGCACTTCTCTAACAAAGCCCAGAGTTCCAACATCGGGAATGGTGACCAAGCTTTAAAAATCTCAATCACTGGCGATAAAAGACAAGTGCTAAGGGTCATGACTAAAAGAAGTGGTGAGAATGAAGAAACTCATGGTTTGTTCTCAGTTTTGGATAGTGCAAGTGAAACAAGTACTGATTCAAAAGCGGACGATCAATTGTCTCGCCCAGCCTCTCAGACCTCAGAATACCCGGCCTTTCAACATAATGATGAGGAAATCAATGACGAACCAATTTCAACACAAGAAATCGTTTTGAAAGATGACAAGGCCGAACAGATAGACGAAGATCAGATTTGCAGCTTCGATGACTTGGAGGACAATTTCTGTATCCAGTTTGGTTCATTACCTCCTGTAATGGATTGTAATGTCACCATTATATTACCTGCTGTTTTCCAAGCCAAACCAAAAGAAGAAGTTGCTGTGGAGACTAAGTCAGTCGAAGGGGTTTCATGCTTGATTGAAGAAGTAGAGAAAATGATGGAGACCGGAGATATCGAGAAAGTGGAAAATATAGTTTTTGAGAAACCTTCAGAGGCCATGAACGAACATCTTCGGCCTTTATACGTTAATGTACATATGGATGGGAACCCAGTCTCAAGGGTTTTGATCGATAATGGAGCCGCAGTAAATATTTTGCCAAGTTCTACTTTGAAAAAACTTGGCAAAACTGAAAAAGACTTGATTCCAACAGACGTGACCGTTGCCAATTTTTCAGGCGGTGTAACAAAGACCAAAGGTGTCCTCCCTGTGTCCTTGATGGTAGGTACTAAAGAATGTATGGCTGCCTTCTTTGTAGTTGATACTTCCTCCTCCTACAATGCTTTATTGGGTCGCGATTGGATACATTCCAATTGGTGCATTCCATCTTCACTTCACCAATGTATGATTTTGTGGAATGGTAACAAGGTAGAAGTAATTTGGGCGGACCAAAAGCCATTTGTTGCAGGCTCAAATGTTGTGGAAGCACATTTGTATGGGGAAGAGGTTGGGCCTATCAAGTTCGTAGGCCGTGACAGAAATGGAAAGCCTAAGGGATTGACTACAGTGAACAAGTCATTCTCCAAGCTAGCCATTGAGAAGGTGATGCGAGAACTCTCCAGGTCTGGTAATATTCTACCTCCCAGGCCAGAGTTGACCTACATCATAGAAGAAGTTTAATGAATAAATTCTCCAAGGAAGGAAGTACGGGGAAGATTATGGCGGAACTTTCCCAGAAGTTAACTGACTACGCCAAATTTGAAGGACTTTATCATGTTGCCGAAGCTGAATGTATTTTAGAAGAAGACGTGGAGGTCGGGGATCATGATAGTTATGGGATTGAAGACCTCCAACCTGCACCAGCAAATATGGAAGACCTTAAAGCAGATGTTCAAGATCCATTGCTAGAGGTCAATCTGGGTGATGAAGAAGATAAACGACCTACATTCATTAGTGACTTGCTGAATGAAGATTTCAAGAAGGAATTGATCTTGCTTTTGAAAGAATACCGTGATTGTTTTGCATGGAGCTACCATGAGATGCCGGGCTTAGACCGAAAAATTGTGGAACATCGATTACCAACGAAGCCGGGATTCAAACCACACAAGCAACCTCCAAGACGCATGACTCAAGAGGTGACAGACAAAATCAAGGAGGAGATCGAAAGGCTTCTGAAGGCCGGGTTTATTAAACCTATAAGGTATGTGGAATGGATTTCAAATATTGTACCTGTGCTTAAAAAGAACGGTAAATTACGTGTTTGTGTCGACTTTAGAAATCTAAACTTAGCAACACCTAAAGATGAATATCCCATGCCTGTTGCGGATGTGCTTGTAGACCGGGTTGCTAACCATAAAATACTTTCTTTTATGGATGGTCATTCGGGCTACAATCAGATCTTTATAAATGAGGATGATGTTCATAAGACCGCATTTAGATGTCCAGGGGCAATTGGTATGTTTGCTTGGATTATGATGCCCTTTGGATTACGAAATGCTGGTGCAACATACCAACAGGCAGTGAACGTGATTTTTCATGATTTGATTGGAAAAATAATAGAGGTTTACATTGATGATATTGTTGTCAAATCAAAAGAGGTCGAAGATCATTTGGCGGATTTAAGAAAAGCTTTTGAAAGAATGCGGAAGTACAAATTAAAAAGGGGAAAATACACTTTGCACCCCTGTACTTTAGTCCAAAAATACTTTGCACTCCTGCACTTTAAAAGTGAACAATCAGCTCCCTATACTTTTAAACTTTTGCAGTTTGCACCCTTCTGTTAGTAGGCCATCCATATATTTAACGGAAAAGTTGTCAGGTGACCTTTTTTTGTATGTGAAATGACTTAAATGCCCTCATTTTAATTTAATACAATAAATGACCAAATGGGTGAAGTATTTAGGTTTGACCCGACCCAAAAGTATCCACCCTTCTTATTTCGACGGCCTTGCTCTCGCCTCCGCCGGCTGTGCATCGTCCCAACTGCACGTGCTTTCCACCGAACAAACTCTCCGGCGAGACATCTCCACCTCCACGTGGCCTTCAATCAACCATTTTAAATGGCCAGAAAAATTTATATGTTTCCTGATGATGTGAAAAACAAACAGATTGAAGAGTTGAAATATTTAACCATAGAATCCCCACTCTCTTTGTTTTGTTTTCTCTGTTCTTCCTTTTTCTTTTCAAATTACCTGCAAAAATTCTCTCCTTAGCTTACACATAAATAGCTTCAACTAACTAAAGGTGAAACCCCACCAAGGACAAATCAAACCAGGAAAAGAAACCTCCCCTCTCTCTGCAAAAAGGTTAGAAAAAATAGTTGCATGCGAAACCAAATAGCATTGCAGCATTTGGTAATTAAAATGGTGCCACTGTTACAGAACCAAAAAGAATTCACAGAATGTGCCGCAATTATGTGATTATAGCCAAAATAGATCATTAATTATGCATTGTAAACAAAATGAGTGGTATTTAAACAAAGCTGAAGAGCAAGCTGAAAAGATAGAAAACCCACTCACCTAATAAAACCGCTGTTATTTGTATCTGCAGTAAGCAAATCTTCAACTGTGATTTCCCGATGCACCACCTCCATTTAATTTCTTTTCTTCTCCCACCTTTCCTCGGCACCCAAACATACGATAAAGAAAATATGTATCAAAAGAAGACCTGTTTAGAGTGGGGTGAGCTATTGATTTCTCGAAGAGCTTTGGCACCTCTCTCTAAAGACTCATGATCAAACCCAGACGAACCCCTTTTCGGCTCTTCAACCTCAAATTCAGCTTCCGATTTTGGAGTACCAGTTTGAACTGTCTGCAGAGATGAAGAAGAGAAAGGATTGAAATGAAAGGGAGCATCGGTGTACGCGTGGTTGGAGAGCGTGGAGAGGGAAGCGACTGAGGCGGCCATTGTTGCACAGGCCGAAATCCTTGAGGCAGCCATTGGAGAGAGTTTCGGAGTTTGCGTGATGTTTGTTAAGAAACTCACCCACGGTTTCTTCAGATTGCCGGAGTGAAGTGCGTCGACGCCTGCGCTGTCGATTTTGCCGGAAGGAAGATCCGTTCGCCTGCGCCATGGGTGGAGATGGATGGAGATGCTATGCACCGAAGACATTAGGGCTTTTTTTTTTTTTTTTTCTAAACTCATTTGGGTATATTAATAACCGGACAACCCGACCCAATTTTTTGCCCAGTTACACATTGAATTTACAAAGGGTAAATTCGTAATCAACTCACATTTTTAAACGCCGTAAGCCCCTATGTAAAAGTTTGAAAGTACAAGGGGCTGATTGTTCACTTTTAAAGTGTAGGGGTGTAAAGTGTTTTTGGATTAAAGTATAGGGGTGCAAAGTGTATTTTCCCCAATTAAAAATGAATCCCGCCAAATGTGCCTTTGGTGTGAAGGCCGGGAATTTTCTGGGCTTTCTTGTACACCAAAGAGGTATTGAAATAGATAAGAACAAAGCTCGAGCAATTCAAGAGGCTAGACCTCCATCTAATAAGACCGAGCTACAAAGATTTTTAGGGCAGATTAACTTCTTACGAAGATTTATCTCTAATCTTTCAGGTAAAATCTCCATTTTTACGCCGTTACTCAGATTACGGGCGTTAGAAGATTTTAGATGGGAATCAGAGCATCAAAAGGCTTTTGACATGATAAAGGAATATCTTACCACACCACCAGTCTTAATACCGCCAGTTCCAAGCAGGAATTTGAGACTTTATATTTCTGCATCAGAAAGATCTTTAGGGTCTATGTTAGCACAAGTTAATGAGCATGGCCAAGAGCAGGCCGTGTATTATCTTAGTAAAACTTTGACTGATGTTGAGCAAAGATATACTTCAATTGAAAAAATTTGCTATTCTTTGTTTTATACTGTTGATAAATTGCCTCATTATTTTATGAACAATGTTGTGAATGTTATTTCTAAATCTGATATTGTGAAATATATGCTCTCACAACCCATATCTAGGAGTAGAGTTGGTAGATGGGCATTGGCCATGTCTGGCTATGCCATCCGTTACATACCACAGAAGGCAGTGAAAGGCCAAGTTCTAGCAGATTTTTTGGCCGATCACCCAATGCCTATCGAGGTTGATGTACAGGTAGATTTGGGAATGATTCAAGTGGTACCATGGCAGCTCGAGTTTGACGGATCTCGCACGGATGAAAAGGCAGGGGCTGGTATTATGATTACTGCCCCTAATAATGTTAAATATGAATTTGCCTTTCAATTAGATTTCATCTGTAGTAATAATCAAGCATAATATGAGGCCTTGATTATTGGCCTTGAGATATTGTTGGAAATGGGGGCTAGATATGTGGATATCATGGGAGATTCGCAATTAGTTTTGAACCAAATTAATGGCACGTATAAGTGCCATAGTTGGAATTTAATGCCATACCATTCACTAGCCATTCAATTATTGAGAAATTTTCAAGATGTGACTTTAACTCATAATCCGAGATCATTGAATAGAGAGGCAAATGATTTAGCTAAACTTGCCTCAGGTCTTAATATTGAAGAAGGAGAGGTTTCTAAAACAATTATGGTTGGGAAAAGGACCTTACCTTCAATAAAAACAAGAGGCACAGAGATGGAAGTGTTAAGTAATGATATAATTCAGTCTGATTGGAGGTTTCCAATTATAAAGCGTTTGATAACTCCTAATAGGCCATGTGATAAGAAAACTAGGTATATGGCCAATCAATTTGTGATGTACTCTGGGGAGTTATTTAAAAAGACTGATGATGGTTTATTATTAAAATGTATTAGTCTACAAGAATCTATGTTAGTAATGGCCGAGGTGCACGAAGGAATTTGTGGAGCACATAAGGCCGGGATAAAAATGCGTTGGTTATTATGGAGACATGGATATTATTGGCCCACGGTCTTGAAAGACTGTATCAATTATGCTAAAGGCTGTATAGCTTGTTAAAAGCACGGCCAAATCCAGCATATACCTGCCACTGATTTGAATTATATTATAAAGCCTTGGCCTTTTAGAGGCTGGGCAATAGATGTGATTGGGAAAGTTTATCCACCATCTTCAGGATCACATGGGTTTATTATAGTAGCAATCGACTATTTTACTAAATGGACGGAAGCTAAGCCTATGAAGGTTGTTGATCAAGAGGCCGTAATTAGGTTTATTAAAGAGCATATTGTACATAGGTTCGCCCTACCTGAAACAATCAACACCGATAATGCCAAATCATTCGTTGGGGATCTAGTGAAGGCATTTGCAAGAGAATATGGGATTAAACTTACTAATTCCACTCCTTACTACGCTCAAGCAAATGGCCAAGTAGAGGCCGTAAATAAAACCTTGAAAAGCATTTTGAGCAAAATGTTGAGCGAAAAACCTAGGACTTGGCATTTACAGTTATCCGAGGTCTTATGGGCTTATAGAACTTCATTCAAGGAGAGTATTGGAACAACTCCTTATGCCTTGACCTTTGGACATGATGCGATATTACCTTTAGAGGTCACCATTCCATCTCTAAGAGTGGCTTTACAAAATGATTTGTTACCTCACGAATATAATGAGGCCATGTTGTTAGAATTGGAAAATTTATCTGAAGAGAGATTAAGAGCCTTAAACAACATTGAGGTTCAAAAGAAAAAAATGGCAAAGGCCTATAACAAAAAAGTAAGATACAAGGCCTTTGCAGTTGGAGATTTTGTTTGGAAGATTATTTTACCAATTGGGACCAAAGATCCAAGACTGGAAAAATGGTCTCCAAATTGGGAAGGCCCTTTTGAAGTCTTAGATGTAATCCCAGGAGGGACATATTCATTGAAGGAATTAGCTACAGGAAAAACAATTAAATCTATCAATGGCAAATTCCTAAAGAGGTATTATCCCACTATGTGGGAGGCCATCCAAAGGGATGGCCAAAACAACTAATTTGTGCTTATTTTTGCAGGACCGTCAGGTTTAAATATAAAGAAAGAAAAGAGCAAGATCTTTATATTGCTACAAAAACCCTCGAAATTTCCTACTTTAACGATTTCCATAAAAATCCAATCCACCAAAATACTTGTTACCACAACATCCAAAATTCTGAAATATTCAACAAACCAAAATACAACCAAAGTGTCCAGAACAAGACACAAACGCCCAAAATTAAAATTGTTCACATCCTGCCATCAAACCAAATTCATTCACCAACCATAAAAACCCATCCACCATGAAAATATCCAAAACAACCACCAAACAGTAGCAAGAAAAGAGTAATGTTCAAGGAGATGAAAATCAAACCTGACGGTCAAGAGGGAGGCAAGCATCGAAAGTCTCCAATGAAGGGAAACCCTGAGCATCAGTCCATTCTTTCATAAGCTTAAATTCAGCGAGCTTTAGGTCTTCAGATTTCTTAGCCCAAGTCTGAGCTTCAAGGCCGGTGGAACTGTATTCACGCCGCTTGGAAGAAACCTCACCCCACAGTTCATTAAACCGTTTGTCCGCAGCCTCCATGGCAATGACCTGAGAGTCCCGAAATTGTCTTCTTGCCTCCACTTGGTTTTGAAGATCTTGAATTTGTTTTTGGAGGTTGGCAATTTCAGTGTCTACATCCTTAATCCCTGTTTGAGCCGCCACCTTTTGATTACGAAGGCTGAGCATGACATCTTTGTTTGCCTCAATAAAGGTTTTGGTTTGTTGGCGTTGCTCAAGAAGACCCTCCCATTTCCTCCTATCAGCTAACTTCAATCTGAAATCCTTCACGAGATCCATAACCCGAGACATGCGGAGATAAATCTCGTTCATAAAAGGTTCATACTCGGGAACACGGCGTAGATAGTTATAGCATTGAACAAGTTCATTGGCCATGTCCGGATCAAGGTCGGGAAGATTTGTATTATGAAGTTCTAGGAATCTAGCCTTCTTTTCTTCAATCTCGGCCTTAGGCAAACCAGGGTCGACATCAGGAGGAAGGTCGGGTTTTGGAGGGATAGCATGTGCCTTAGGAATGAGATCATCTAAGGTGTCAAACCATGACTCGAGGTCTTCAGGGATGGGAGACTTGGGATAAGCCATTTCTGCTCCAATGGAAAGAGACAACAGCGGGTTTTCTTCAATCAATGCTCGAAGCTCAAAGACCGGAGTTTCTGAATGATCACTGGGAGTTTGGGACGAAGATTTGATGGGGGAATTTGACCGAAGTTTTTTAGTGACCGGGGAATTCTCGGCCTCTTTTTCACTGTGCTCAAAATAAGGACCGCCTTCACCACTGCTGGAAGTGTCCGAGGATCAATTGTACCAACAGAAGTCCGAGGAGTAGTAGATCTACTGCCAACAAGACGCTGGGATCGTCGAGTAGGGACCAGAGGACCACGAGTTGGAGACGGGTTTTCTTCAGTTTGTTTCCGTAGACTGTGAGTTATTTTGCTGGGAATTTTCTTCTTTGAAATACTCGGTGCTTTTGGTGCTGTTGCAGGTGGGAGTGTTCTTGATTTAAACATAAAAGAAAGCTCAGAGATGTCTGGCTTTACATCAACAAGGCCACCTATAATATCAGATTGCAAAGAGTCATAACCCGTGATGAAAGAGTACACATAGCCATGAAAATAAATTGGGAACAAACTTACTATCTAATTTCCTCCGGGCAGTAGGTTTCTCTGTCTTTCGGCCTTTTATTTTACGAATTATGGGAGAAGGAGGTGAGACAACAGAAAATACGGCCGATAATGACAAAGACCCAATCTTATTTTTGAAGGCTGAAGGCCACCAGGTCTTAAATTCTAGTGAAGAAGAGGGTCCTTCAGGCAGAGGAATCATTTCAAACTTGTCCAGGGTTTTCTCAAGCATAAGAGAAATAGCTCTGACAGATTCTTCATCGGAAAAAATGAATCTAGTAGTGGCTGGAGAATTCTCAGAGAAAAAACAAACTGGGGCAGGGAGATTCAAATGGAAACCAAGCTGACGGCTCACGAGATTTGGGCAGTAGATTTCAACCCCGACCTTGGGCATTCTTTTCTCAAAGAAACCAGCATAGTGGAGGTCACGCACCAAGAGGTACGAACACCAAATTTGATTTTGTTTGATTAGGTGTTTGTCAGAAAAAGGTGGCTTTTGCAAGAACCAAGATGACCCAAATTCACGAGGGCCAAAAGGATAAAAAAGCTGATCATCCCTTTGGAGGGAAAGACCCCAGAAGAACTCAAAGTATTCAGGAAAAGACCGAGCAGGAGGCACATAAGCAATCCACTTATGGCCATAGGATGGAAGATCTTTACCATGGGTAGGAGAGGGAAATAACTCAGGAAAGTATTCATAGAACCACAATTGGAGAAGCCAATGGGGGCCACCAGAAGGTGCCAAAGATTTGGTTACCATTTCATAAAGGCCTCTGTATAAGTGGCCTAAAACATAAGGTGCCAAGGCCAGTTTCCGGCCTGCGGCCAAGGCCATGGCAACTCTGTGGTACTCTTGGGTCATTTGACCAGATTGACAACAGAGAACAAATGTACAGAGCCATTGAAGAAGAAAAGCACAGTGTTCTTGAAATGAGGCTTTGTTGGGGGGGGATTGATTTTCTAATTCGATGTATTGAGACCAGGCTACGGTAGCAGGGGCGAAGTTGAAAGAAAAATCAGGACCAAGATCTGGGTCATAAGCCGCAGATGGGATTTCCCCAATCGCAGGCAGTCCGGTTAAAGCACAAACATCCATAATGGTTGGAGACATATGGCCACAGGGGAAAGAAAAAACATTATTGGAATAGCTAAAACAAGCACTAGCAGAAAGAAGCCATGGGTCCCTCGGAAATTCATGTCTACATAACTGAATGTGGTCAAAGATTCCTAGGTTTTTCCATTGTTTCCCAAACTGAGGTTGGAGTTTATCCAACCATTGGACCCACTCTTCCTTTGGTTTGGGCCAGGCTCTAGGGGTTTTGTCTTTTGTCCACTCGTTCCATTTCAAGATATCACGATTCACAAGCAGCAGTTCATCAGGATAGAAAGGGAAGTGAGATTGAATAGAATCAGGCATAGAAGAACTTTCAATGAAAATAGAACCTATTTGATTATCATTTAGTACCTTTTGAGAGTGAGGGAGCTTGAGGAACACGTCAGCAATGGGGTCTGTAGGAGTGGCACTAAGCAGAGGTTTCTTTTTCGCCATTGACGATGAAGAATACTGAGGTGAAGAAGGAAATCGAAGGAGATGTGGTGACAGTAGGGTTTTCGTTGGAAGATCTTGTTACCAGAGAAATCTTGAAACGTGAAAATGGAGGTCAATGGAGAAAAGGGAGTTGTTTGAGCTTTTGAATCTCAGAGCCAAGAAAAGAGATGAAGACTTTGTTTTGATCATCAAACAAAACTGGCAGGTGATGTGATAGCCTGAACGTCTAGGGAA
>JAESVK010033913.1:0-11399 GCA_017140935.1 Hamamelis virginiana | reverse complement strand
TGTAATTTCGAGGACGAAATTTTCGAAAGGGGGTAATGTTGTAATACTCCAAAATTTTAATGTGCTATTTTCTTAATTTTAATAAAGTTTTGGGGTCTTTTATAAACTAATGAGTTTTAAATTTTGAGATTATATTAAGTGTTGGGGGAAATTAAAAAGGTTTTATATAAGCTAAAGGTCCCCTTGCAAATTAAGCAAATTGGATTTTTTTTATTGCAAAACAGCCCTTAACTCTTCTTTAAAAACTGTGGGCTGTACCCAACTTCTTCACAATCTTCACTTGGCAAGCTTAGAAGCTGAGAGTTTGGGAGGGAAAGGGAGAGCAGTCGAGAGCCTTGACAGTGAGGTTGCCGGAGTGTGGCCGGAATCCTTGCCGGATTCTTTGCCGGAATCTCATTTCTCTCCATTAGCGGTGAGCTTTAGCTTCTTTGTTTCATAATTTTCATCACTTTCTTCTATTTCTTTGTGTGTCTTTTGGATTTGTTAAAACTTGAGGAGATTTTTACTTGCCTGTACTATGTTTCAAGGTGTCATCATTTTACAAAGCATGCATGTAAATTTAAAATGAGCTTTTTCATGATCAGGACCTTGAGCTTTTGAGTAATGGAGGGCTTTGTTCCAAAAATCTAATTTTCAAACGGTGGATTATTTGATTTTTGGTTTGCATGTAAGGGATTCATCTCTGTGATGGTGTGTTTGGGGATTGATTCGAACATGCATGGCTTGATTTGTGGCATCTTTGAAACTTAAATAGCTTTTTGGAAGCCCCTGTTTTGAGCTGCTGTTTCAGGCCTGAGCATGTTAGATCTCCTTGCATGTTTGTGCCTCGATTTGAGTTTAATATATAGATCAATGACATGCATGGAAGGTTCAAGAGCTTTCATTCTTTAATCCTGAGTTTCAAAACAGTTTTCAGGCATGCATGCAACCAGTTTTGGTTCTTGGATTTTGGATTTTGAAGTTTATACATTCAAATGAGCTATTTTTATTTATTAAAATCTTGATCCGTTAGATTGCAGTGAGTTTGTCCCAAACCAGATTCAAATGGTGTGTTTTAATCTTGTGAACTTGCTGGTGTGTAGATCGGACATGCTTGGCCTAGTTTGTTGCATTTCTAAAAATTTAAATGGCAACACATAAAGCTCTGTTTTTAAGCTTGTATTTTCGGGACTGTATATGCCTTGGGTTCTCTTATTTTGGTGACTTATTTTCTAGTTTAGTGAATAGACCTAATAACTTAGAGTCTGCATGTAATAAGAGAATCATCAGGAGGGTTTTTTTTTAAGTTTCAAGCTGGCATTTCGAAAGAGGAAGCCCACGGCAGCCATGGCTGTGAAATTTCAAGCTTTGGTTTTATTTTTAATATTGATTCTCAATTATTGTTAAACTAGCTGCATGAGGGACTTATTTGAGTTTTACCTTTTAAAAGAAATTATTTTTGAATTGCTAAAGGGCTGGACTGAAGCTCACTGTGAGCTCCGGCCATGGTAGCTCCGGCCATGACAGCCCCGGCCATGGCAACTCCAGCCATGGCAGTCTTGTGGTATTTTTATTTTGGGGTTTTAAAATATATATATATATATATATATGTACATATGTAAACCAAGGTTTTAACTATTTGATTTATGGTTCTAATATAATCATTTAATCTTGTTTTGCATTTTGAATGTTTTTGGAAGTGTTGGAAATTGGTTGCAGGTCGGCTCCTCGTGAAGAAGACAACCACTAATGGTTGTCTTAATGGCCAAATTACGATAATGCCCCTACCATTATCATATTGGCCCTTTTAATAATTTTGTACTTCGAATTTCAAACCTTTATAACTTTTGCATATGAACTCCGATTTTCGCGTACTTCATATGTACAGAAAGCTCTCGGAGTCTAGTTTCTAAATATTAGGTTTATTTTATTAGACAGGGACTTATGCATATCTTTATTGGTCAATATTTCAGATCAGGATAGTCCCGGTAACTATCCTTTTGCGAGTTAGCTTGCATTACACCCGGACACTGCTATTTGCCCAGTCAAGGTAGGATACTGAACCTCTCTAACTGTGATGATACATGACTTTATATAGCATGATATGCTGAACTGTTTTATGAAATAAACATGATACATGGAACATACTTGATGAACTATTGGTGTGGCGTGTTTTATGACTGTTTATGAACCTATATGTTGGCATATGGATTTATTTATTTCATTCCTGTTTTTGGATGATGTTATAACTGTTTGAAAAAATGCTTGACCTATTTAAATGCCACATATGAATTACTTTACCTGCTCGCTTTGGAAATTGAATTGGAATTTTATAAACTCTTGCTGATATGCATGGTTTAGGCTCGGTTGGTATACAGGGAGATTACTTAAGGGCCCATGGTCCTGGGTGGAGCCTTAGTGCGGACCCGAAGTATATAGCCCCGTAGTGGCTCGACAGTTAGCCATGTGTTTTAGGCAACTGATCGGTTATCCTCGAGAGGTCAGACCCCGTAGTGGTCGGTTTCGGCTGTCGTTGTGCCTGAGGCTTGTTAGCCTAGAACAACGTCCTGATATACGTTCTGTGAGCGTGGTCTTCGAAATTGATGGATATTATATTGCATTTATAATTGTTCTAAACCCACACCATTTACGTTATTGAACTTTGAACTGAATATAAACTGTTTTATTTATCATGTTCCTTGTATCAATATTATTACTGTTGGTTGAGGTTGTACTCCTATTGGGCATTCCAAGCTCATGCTGTGTTTCATGCAGCAGGTTTACAGGTTTCTGGTAGAGATTTAACGGTAGGAAACTCTACCCGGGTTGCATTGGGATTAGCAGTGTTCTGGGCAGTCGTGCATCGAGCAGTCTAGTTTGCATTCGAATTATTTGTCTTTCGAACTATCAGCTTATCTCCCTTATTAGCCTATATGCCAGGGATGTTGGCATTAAGTTTGGTACTCTTGTCTCATTATTTGTTGTATTACTCGTACTTGGGCATGTATGCACTAGAACATATCATTTCATGTTGTTATAAATTATCTTTTCTCTATCCTGTGTATGGAAATATGAATGAGCAGTACAGGTTGTACCTTCACCTTGACACTTGTCGACCTACCCGGGATGGTCGATATAACAGTCAGGTTGGGGCGTTACAGCTTATATAATTGATCATGAAATCTTGGTTCATATTACATAGAGAAAAAGTTTTATTCCGCATATTTCCATGGATACTTTCAAGCCCACCATCCAATAATGCCCTGTAAAGACGATCGAGTCCTGATGTCGAACTCTGGCTGTAAAGATAAAGATTAATGGATTAAAGGTATAAAGATAAGTTATGCTAATTCTTTGAATCAAGAATACAAAATTAACTCACAAAATGACACATTTTCAAAAAATGTTCAAATTTTATTTCTCAAATGGTTTGTCAATTATGAGTTATTCAAAAAAATATATACCATAATTAATGTAGTTAATTTTGGTATTTTCAATTTTACATCAAGAATTAGCATAATTCATTTAAAATGCCATATAACTTCTTTTCATGAAAATTGAATTAGAAATAAAAATCCTAAGAGAATAGAATTTTGAAAATCATGAAATAAATACTTAGCATAAGTTTTAAAATAAAAGCCATGGAAATGGCATTTTAAGTGAAAAGTGTTTTGAAATAAGCTAAGTCTTAATTCATGAAAAAAAATTGAAAATTGCACCCTTTAGGCATTTTATCAAACACTTAGTGTGCACTTTTTTGTGGAAACTTGTCATGATAATTTAAAAATATACAAATGATGTTTGAAACACATTTTAATCATGACATGAGGGGTGATATGATAAATTGCTTTGAAAAATTAGAAATTGCCTCCTTTTAGACATTTTAACAAATACCTAGTGTGCACATTTTTGAAAATGATTGTAAAAACTTGTCATGAAGTTTTTGAAAGTATCCAAATGATGTTTGAAACATATTTGAATCATGGCATAAGAAATTTAAATCAAAAAAATCAAATTCTAAATCTCTTGGGAATTTTATCAAACATTTGGTGGGCAACATTCCAAGCTTGTGAAGCTAGTGAAATGGGGCTCCCAAGCTTTGCCAAATACAAATTTCATGAACACAAGTCATCAAACAATATCCAAAGATCAATATTGAAGCATCTAGACATCAATGATTCAATGAAAGAACATGGAAAGTAAGCTTACCACTTGAAGAGTATGTGTAACGCCCCAACCTAACAATCGTACCAACCCTTCCGGATAGGTCAACACGTGTCAAGATAGAGGTACAACCTGACCTGCTCATTTATATATCCTTATGAGAGATAAGAAATATAAGCATAATTAACTATATGAAATGTTATGCTCATACAAATGTCCCAAACGTCTTATACAATAGTAATAAATCAAATAATAATAATAATGCCAACATCCCTGGCAAGTAGGCAATGCCACAAACTGTGGCAAGTCCCAAAATCAAGAAAATAAAATATAAATATTACACAATTCCATAATATGCAGGTCCAAAGCAGAATCGACCATACAATCATCTAATAATCCTCGAAAAGAGGCTTGTCTCAAATCATGTATGCAAACCCCGAGCTAACCTGTAATCTGCTGCATAAAAGCAGGGGTGAGCTTCCACTTGCTCAGTAGGAATAAGATAACCTCTACAAATAACAATAATACAGTGATACATGGAATATTTTAAATAAACGTAGTTTCTATAACGTTTATAAAACAGTAGATAACGCAGTTATAAACTTGTGTGGTCTTTCAGTGATAAGCTTAAGTCAAGTAGTTCTATATTTAGTCCAAAGTTCAATAACGTAAATGGTGTGGGTTTGGAACAGTTATAAATGCAATATAATACCCATCAATTTCGAAGACCAGGCTCACGGAACGTATATCAGGACGTTGTTCTAGGCTAACAAGCCTCCTGCACAACGACAGCCGAAACCGACCACTACGGGGTCTGACCTCTCGAGGATAACCGATCAGTTGCCTAAAACACATGGCCAACCGTCGAGCCACTACGGGGCTATATACTTCGGGTCTGCACTAAGGCTCCACCCAGGACCATGGGCCCATAAATAATCTCCCTGTATACCAACCGAGCCTAAACCATGCATATCAGCACGATAATATAAATCATTTTCAAATGGGCGAGAGAAGCAATAAGAATGTACTTTTAAACCAATTTCCAAACCAGCAGGTAAAGTTACAATATGTGGCATATATTAAAGTATCGAGTGTTATTTCAAAACAATCATAACCATTATCCGAAAACAGGAGTGAAATAGATAAACCATATGCCATCATCTTATATACAAAATAATCCTCAAGACACGTCATATTCAAATACATATATATATATATATATATATATATATATATATATATATATATATTCACGTTTGTACCCAGGCTGATTTCCATTTCAAAATATTCAATCCAACCCAAAAGTCAAGGGAACAGCTGTAAGAAAATCTCAACATCTTTCTTTTATATAGATATATCTAGAAAATCAGGCATATGAGCTTTAGACCAAGTATTTACATTGTGTAGATATAAACAGTTATCACTATAAGCCCTTATCAAGTGTTTCCATAAAACTTGCATTTGGAAAGCCTGTTCCCCAGTTTTATATACACATACACATAATACCCAGTTCTAAGTAGTTTGCCAGGAAATATAGACAAATTCTCAAAGCGTTTCATTTCTGTGCCTTAGTTCTCATTTCATAAACATGCCACACAATTCAATAGTCTTTAAACTAGTATATTCCATGTATCTATTTAACAAGCTAATAATCCGTAAGGTTCTCAATCATTTGTAAGTTATACCATTCTAAAAGGTGTTTAACATCTATGTTCATGTAGTTCTCAAAAACAGTTGTAAAACAGTCATATTATCATTTCAGTAAGAGGTTACTTATCCCTACCTCAATGCAACGGTATTTCCAACCCTTTGTGGCTCCACGAGCCTCCCCAATGCAATGCTTATGCACCAATGCAAGTGGTCCTCCAAAGGACCCAAATCAAATCTGAGAAACAGACAATAATGCAAGCAAGAAGGATCAAAAGAAAGCGCAAGCATCCACAGCTTCAAAGTAAAGCAATACGACTCTCAAAACTGCTCACTCCCAACCCTATGGGTCAAAACCCCAAAATGCCACAACAAAAGACTCAAAACTTCCAAGACATGCTCCCAAGTGTGTCAAGCTACCACACATTGAATTCCATGGCCAAAAGAAAAGTAAAAAGGAAGAAACAGGCCAAAGAAGACAAAGTGTGCACATGAGGGGTAAATCTGGTATTTACCAAAATAACTCTCTTTCCAAAAATAATTTGATCTTGAAACCACCAAAATCAAAAACTAGGTTTCACAAACTTTTCGTGCATATAAAGAACGTCAAAAACGGATATCAAAAGAGAAAGTTATGGGTAAAACAAGTTTGGAGAGAAAACAAAGGAAAAAGGCATATAAAACCACCATTACCGATAATGCTCTTGGCAATTATCGGTAATGTGCTTCCCTGTTGCACTGAACCGATTTGCTACAACACAAATCCGCCATTTTAAAGCTTCAAAGCTTCTTCAAACTTCAAATTTGCAATCCAATACCTTAACCCAACTTACAAACATGTTCAAAATCATATAATAAGTCATTTAAACTCAAAATTATAAACTAAAACACTTGTATATGAAATATATCATCTTTTTGAAAATCCAAAACAAGTTTCAAAGCTTGAATTCAAGTAGTCGTGGCTGCTGTTTACTAACTCCCAAAATTACAGACCTTCAAAACTTATAAAATGAACTTCATAATACAAATTACTTCATATGGATTAGACATAAGATTTACTAAGATTTTACAATCTTTGAAAGTTTAAAACCCATGGTTTTCTTCCTTGAAAAACACATGCAGCATCCCAGTTTTTGAACTTGGATCAAAACCAGCTATGACTGAAGGTTTACTTCCCAGCAAACTTAAAATAAATGACAAACCTCTTTTAAAAATCAAATTTGAGAAGAAACCCTCGGTGACATAAAAGTTCAAAGTTTAGAGCTTAAATTCCAAACTTATGTATCTCATAAAACCCACATGTAACCTCCATACACAGCCGAGATTATTTTCTCGCTACCCAAACACCCAAAACAGCACAAACAAAGAGAATATTCATGAATGAAACTGATTGCTCACAATCATATGCTCTAATTTCATAGTTGTTACACCTAAATGCACGCTAATGATGGTATAATTCGATAGGTTTTGTTAAGATATTCATTTTTTGTTGTGTTCATGTGTATTGTAGGTTTTTGGCATTTTGAAGCCCAAATTCGCTTTCCGATGAAGCGCGACTCGCAGTCGAAGGTTGGGACAGCGTCGAGGAGGCATTGAGCACCAAGCTGGGCATTTCTGGAGAATTTTTGGGTCATCTATCGATAGATGCATTGGCCTATCGATAGATGACAGTCACTGCATCTCAATAAAAAGCATTTCGAGGATCATCTATCGATAGGTGGATCGCGCTATCGATAGATGCCGGCTTCTGTTTCGCATTTGGGAAATTCATTTTGTGAGCTATCGATAGGCGCAGCAAGCTATCGATATATGCCAGCCTCTGGACCTTCAAATTTGGAAATTGTTTTGTGATCTATCGATAGGCGCAGCAAGCTATCGATAGATAGCGGCTTCTGACTTCTCATTCTCGGCAGCATTTCCATCATCAATCGATAGCGCATCTTGCATCTATCGATAGATGCCCTTCCAGTTCCAAGGCGATTCAGGTTCCCGCATTCTCTATCGATAGGTGTTCTTACCGCTATCGATAGAGATTCTTCATGGATCTTCATATTCAGCTGACCTTCGCAGCATCTATCGATAGGTGCCCTGCACGCTATCGATAGATGGCTGCCTGCTCCGATTTTTATGCTAAGTTTTATTGTAATAATTTGGAATTTGAGGGATACATTGGTCTTTTTGCTCCTTGACTTTTATGGGAGTATAAATGCAACTTTAAGAGGAGAGAGAGCAAGCTTTACTTTTGTCTTGTTGCTCATAAAGTTAGGTTTTGGTTTCTAGTGCTTTTCTTGGCACTTTCTAGGTAGCCAATCACCATCCATTTCACTCCAAAAAGGCCCAAGTTTGACTATGATGGGGAGGAGCATCTACGGATCGCCGATCTACGTTATGGCCGGCTAGGTCACTCGGTGATGGGGTTAGGCAAGGATTTTGGGTGAGGTTTTTAGTCACCATTTTGTAATTAATGTTATTTAACTTTGGGATAGACTTGTATTTGAGAGCCTAGTGCTTTAAACCGTTTTTATCTCAATATGTTTTAGTTTTCTGTGATTACTATTTCATACAAATACAAGTAGTGCTTACTTTAATGAATGATTGAGTTAATGGTGGTTTGATCATTAGCATAGGTTATGCATTATCATTTCGATTCTGATAGTTTATGGCTTTTGATTAATCGTTATACACTTAATCATTCATATCATTTTGGTTAACTTATTCTTGTAGTCTAGGTTACCATTATCCCATGTTAAATAGCATTTCATATTACAATCGGTGATTATTGACTTGCCCTAATCCGAACCAACCCCCATTACCCTTCTCCACTTTATCTTATTTTAATTTAATCTAGCGCGTTTTTAATTTCGTATTAGGACCTTAATCAACAACCAATCAATCACCTTTGAATCGCAAACACTAGCATAGCTTCTTATTTACTTTAAATTTGATTCAACCAAATTCTCTGTGGACGACCCGCACTCACTCTAACTTGCGACTTGAGGTTAAAATTTCCGTTGAGTGTGGTCCTATAAATACTTTTAAATCTTGGCGCGTGGTGAGGAATTAACCTCCCTCACCGTGGTGCGACCAAATTTTGGCGCCGTTGCCGGGGAATGTGCGTTGAATTAAATTAAAGTTTTAAGGAATTATTCTAGTTGTAATTAGCAATTCTTTCTTGTTCATATTATTTTCTTTTCATTTCGTAGCTTTGATCTACTTTTCTTAATTTCAGGTTACTAAATCTAGGTACTACCACCTGCAGAGCTTGCGCGCTAAAAAGCCCTCGAAGGCTAAAAATTTGCTAAATTTGCTAAACAGGTTGGATAGGACCGCAAAAAGATTAGCGACTTGGAACGAGGGGAGTTTTCTTAGCTCTTTTATTCTTTCGTTAATTATTTAATTCTTACATTCATTGCATTCATTAAGCATTTTGTGGGAGGGTTGTAGAGCTGCATGCACGGTAGGCGTTCCCTATCTCAGGAGTTGCACCCTTTGGACCTTGACCTAGAGCATACTTTGAGAGCCGCTAGGGCTGCTCGTCGAAACACTCAAGAGTCCCCACCGGTCATTGACGTAGAAATGGCCAATGCTTTAGGAAATAATGGAGGTGGAGCTGCCCAGCAGAATCCACCGCAACCAGTCCCACCCATGTTGTTGCGTGACCATTTCATGCCTAACACTTTCAGTCCCCCATCCTGCATTCAAGTCCCGAATATAGAGGAGCTGACCTATGAGATTAAACAGCAAACCATCCAGATGCTCCCTAACTTTTATGGGTTAGATCGTGAGAACCCATACGATCATTTGACTGAATTTGTTAACATCTGCAACACAATTAGGATTAGAGATTTCCCTCAAGAGTCTCTACGCCTGTTCTTGTTCCCTTTTTCTTTGAAGGACAAAGCCAAGCACTGGCTTACGTTCCTTGAGCCACCTAGGCCTGTGACCACTTGGGAGGAGCTTCAAAGGCTTTTCCTGGCCCGATATTATTCCATAGGCAAGACCTCCCAGATGCGCCATAGCATTACCCACTTCACCCAAATTGAGGGGGAGTCCTTTTATGAGTCTTGGGAGAGATTGAAAGAGTTGATTAGACTTTGCCCACACCATGATATCCCTAAGTGGCAAATAGTGCAATCTTTTCTTAAAGGATTGAGAGAGAGGGATAGGCAATTAGTCCATTCGGCTTGTGGAGGGTCTGTTTTGAGAAAGAGTGACAATGAAGTTTGGGCATTGTTTGAGACCATGAGTGAGGATTCCTACCATATGGAATCCATGGGTTTGTCTGAGAGAGAGAAAACCGCACCAACACCATCCTCCTCTTCATCTAAGAAAGGAGGCATTTATGAGATTGAAACCACTTCTTCCAATCAAAACATTGAGGTGTTGTCCAAGAAATTAGACCAACTCATAGCTCTTCATGAGAAGCCTTCCAAGGCCATAGTCAATTCAGTGTCTGAATTTTGTTCCATATGTTCGGACCCTACCCATGATACTCTGTCTTGTCCCATGGCGGGGCAATACCCCGAATTCATTCAAGAGCATGTCAATGTTGCCCAAGGGTATATGCCATCTAGGAGTGACCCTTACTCAAATACCTACAACCCGGGATGGGCAAATCATCCTAACTTTCGTTGGGGTCAACAACAAACGCCTAGGCCTCCAATCCAATCTTCTCAACCCATGAGACCCAATTACCAAGGACCTAATCAGGGCATGGTTGCACCTTATAGGCCTCCCCAACCTCAGAATCAATACCAATCCCAAGGCACCATGGTGCCTCATTCTCAACCACCATACCATCCTCCGTCCCAACAAGTTGTCCAAGCACCACAATCCCAACAACTTCAAAGAACCCCGGGATTTGAAGAGCAAGTCTTAAGTGCTCTAAAAGCCATGGAAGCCAACAATCAATTGCTTCATTCTCATTTGCAATCCATTTCCAAGCTTGAGACCCAAGTGGGCCAAATAGCAGCTTCCTTGAACCGTAGGGAAGAGGGTAAATTGCCTAGTCAACCAATTAAGAACCCCAAGGGAGCTTATGTGGCTGAGAGTTCTACCTCTCAAGAGCCGGTCAAGCATGAGGATGTGCAAGCCATTACCGTTCTTAGAAGTGGGAGAGTGGTGGATAATAGGATAGGAGAGGATATCATGGAGGAGGATAGTTCGCCTCCAATTGTAGAGGTGGGGAGTGATGAGAGTAGCAAAAGAAAAGAGAGAAGCCCTGAAAAAGAGGTTGTTGAAGAGATAGAGAGGGATGACTTTCCTTCTAGAGTAGAAGACCCCGTGGCATCCTATGTGCCCAAAGCTCCTTTTCCTTCGGCGCTTGTGTCGCCTTCAAAAAAAGCTAAGAAAGGAGTTTCTGTTGATGATATGTTGGAGGTGTTTAAACAAGTGCGAATCAATATTCCACTACTTGAGGCTATCAAACAAATCCCATCTTATGCCAAGTTTTTGAAGGATCTTTGTACCCATCAAAGGAGAGAGCGTGTGCATTTAGCTCAATCCTCTGCACTTGTTGACATAGCTAGTGCAGTCTGCCAATATCAAATCCCTGTTAAGAAGAGTGACCCTGGAACACCCACAATACCTTGTTTCCTAGGAGATCATTT
>JAESVK010033906.1:0-15633 GCA_017140935.1 Hamamelis virginiana | reverse complement strand
ACTATCGATAGCGACATTTGGCTACCGATAGTCATCTTTGCTTAGTGATTTGAATGTGCAGAAAATCCTTTGCAGGCTTTCGCACTTTATTTGGCCATCGCTAATCCTTCGAGACATGCTTCATCTATGACGATAATCAAGGCTTTATGGTAGACGACTTCGAATATAATTAATCTGCACAGATTTCTTGAAAAAGGAAATTTAACCAGATTGCACAGATTTTATACAAAACGAGATATTTTTATGCAACTATTTATATAATAATTATAGTAAAACCATATTTTGCAAGCATGATTGCGATACAATCACACTCCCCAACTTAGGTTTTGCTAGTCTCTTAGCAAATAGCTATACTAAACATGATGCAGATTTAAAACTAGAATTTGAAAAGCCACTTTCGCAGGGAAACGCGATTGCATTTAGCATATGCAACAAGCCTTTTAAACCCCTAGGTTACCCTAGCGGACGAGTGAAGTCTCGTGAGGGTTTGCAGAATTGATACCCACAAACATGAATAAATAACAGCATCAATTGAGAAAGAATTAAAAACTATACTATGTACACAGTAAGAGTTTCATCCACAGATATATCAATATTCATAATTGAACATTTACAATACAAGAAATGCTATCTTTAACAGGAAATTAGCAAGTGTTCAATGTGTAGTGAGGATGAACTTGATAAAATCAAAATACTGCAATAAGAGTACGAGAATTAACCCTTAATAAGATTCAACTTCAAATCCTCACTGATGGTCACTCGCAAAAGATGTTCACTCTGAAAAGGTTAGTAACCCAGAGTTCCCAAATGGAAATATACAAGTATAAAACTTATACATTAAGCTCTAAAAAATGACCAATGAAAGATGAA
The DNA here is from genome assembly GCA_017140935.1 of Hamamelis virginiana. Classification (NCBI taxonomy): domain Eukaryota; kingdom Viridiplantae; phylum Streptophyta; class Magnoliopsida; order Saxifragales; family Hamamelidaceae; genus Hamamelis; species Hamamelis virginiana. The sequence continues at coordinate 14,763 of JAESVK010033906.1, read as the reverse complement.
ATAACGAAGTTATATATATGCAAAGATGCAGTTCATACATAAATAAAACTTAAATAAACAAGTAATCACAAGAGAATAGTGTGCAAAATTTTGAAATCAAAAAGGTCTTTATAGGATTGTAATGATTTTGTTTGTAACAGAAGAAAGTTTGGACTGCAAAATTAGGATGGTTTGTAATATGTTCAAGGTTACTACCCTAAACCATCCAAATTACCCTATACTAACCCTGCTAATAACTGAAAATTCTAACCAAAAAGAACCAAAAATTTCTCCAAAAGAACAACCACCCAAGCTCAAGACTGAGCATCATCCCTCATCTCATCATCCCCAGGTGGGATGTCAAATCCAGCAGCAGGCTGCGGCTCATAGAAAAACGCTCAGTCGGCCTCAGAAATCGGCTCGCCGTCCATACGTCGCCACATAACCCGGAGCTGTGCAGAGTGTCTCTCCATCAGAGCAGACTGTCTGTCAAGCTGCGCGGACTGCCTGTCGAGCTGCGCTGACTGTATCTGCTGAGTATGCATCATAGATCTCAGTCCTTCTAGGACCTGATGGAACAAATCCTGAGAGCTGGCAGATGACGTATCGGGCACAGTAGGAGCAGCAGGAGTCGGAGCTGGAGCTGGAGTAGGAGCAGGAATAGGCTTTGATGGACCGGCCGTCTCAGTACGTGGCCTCTTCTGCCGAGCTGCCATACTCCTCGCTATCGTAGTGGGGGTAATAGGCCCCTCACCCCATCGTAATGGCTCATCAGATACAACACCCGCACCTAGGGCAAAAGCTGTAATCATCTAGGGGTACGGCATGTTGTTGCGCGGCTGAGTGGCAACAAAAGCACGGATCTCGCTGAATATCAACAGGGCGATATCCATCTCGTGGTCGCTCAAGAACTCAAGCAGCAGCCGCACAGACTCCACGGGGATCTGTGAATCAGTACCCCTCGCTCGCAGGTTACAGTAGAGCAGCTTATTCATAGCTGCGTAAGATGGGTGCATGTTCCCAGTCGTGAAGTGTAGACCATCGAATAACTCTCGGTCCACGCACATCATATCTGCGCACTGACTCTCCGTCAGCTCCAAATAACAGTCCTCCACAACTGTCGACGATGGACGCTCGCACCCCAAGTAGGTAGCGATGTCGTCTGGAGTAAACTGAACAATGCGGCCTCCAACCTCGGCCCGGAGTGTCTGAGGCTGATCCTCTGCCATGTGTGCTGATGTATAGAACTGACGCACCACACAGGCCATATAAACGCCTCCCTTCCTCAGCCAGGTGCTGAGGTGTCTGTCCTGAAGGGTCTCCACAAGCAAGCCTTCATATCTGAAGGCTTTCGGGTCGACATATCTCTCGACGTTAAAGTTCTTTGCCGACAGGATCACTGGCCACGGTCTCGCAGCTCGACGGGTCGGTAATCTCTTCGACCCAGCCTCGATCTCTGCATAACTCTCAAACTCGCGAGGCATGCGAGGCTCGCCAGTCTCGCCTATATCAGGATGCTCGTAATACTCCTCCTCCTCATACTGAGAACTAGGCGGAGGTGCACTCACTGGCAGCTGTGTAGATGATTGCCCTCTAGATGAGGGTCTACGCATGGGGACTGCTGGCATCTCGGACTCAGAACTGTCCGAGGTATCGGGCTGTGTGCGCTGGGCCTTGCCCCGGCCTGTATCTGTAGACCTCCTCGGTCTCTGAACTGGCTCCTGAAAAGCCACGTCCTTCTCGCGGGGCTTACCCGTGGTCTTTTGGCGAACCATAGCTCTGTACAATTTTTATCACATACACACACGGCAGCAGATAGGACCACAGTCAGTAGAAAGAATAATTTGCAGAGATACTCATACTATTTTTTCAAAAAGGATTAAACGAACAACACAGCAAGTTGTTACCCACACGATATTTTTATAACCCATCTCAAATTTCAGAACTGGCCTATCATTCAGGCATCAATCATTAACACCTCCAAACCTACGTACAAAAGCATGCATGCCCATGCATGGCCTAACATCCAGGCCTTACCACAACTCCACAACTCAATGCAGTGTAATAAGCATAATCAGGACTAGTATATTATCATAAATATCTAAACTCTAAACCCAACATACTATTATCAACTTATACATGCAAATCCTACGTACATAAACTCCTTATGCTATTTCATATGAAACAAAACTAAGCCATTTAAGAAAAAGTTCAAAATTTTTAGAAAAGGAATGGGCACTTACGAAGTGTGAGGAATGAGAAAGCTGACGGACTAACTACCCTCGCCGGAGTGAGCAAGGTGATAAATGACGTCCAAATGCAGGGAAGTAAAAACAATTTCTGATCGGTCAGAAACGTGCAAAATGGTGCGAGGATCGCAATGGAATCACTCTACAGTGGAATGGTCGCCTGAGATGGTTGAAACGAGAGGTGGAAGGTGGAGAGGTGCGGTGGTTATGGAGCTTTTCAAGCGGAAAATGGTGGAAATGAACGGTTTTTCGCGTGGGGGAAGCACTTTACAGGCTGAAGTGCGCGATCTCTATCGATAGCGCTATAGCGCTATCGATAGCCGTAGCTCTCTGACCCGCAAATAGGATTTTTATTTTTTTGAATTTGATGGTGTCTATCGATAGCGCTAAGTGGCTATCGATAGAGGAGGTCAAAATTTGACTTTTTTCAAAAATGGCTTATTTTGTACAAATTTCACAATAACTAACACTTTAAACAAAACAAAATGTACAAGAGACACCTCGTTACCCAAGGCTGCTAAGTTATCGAAAAAATTGGCAACTTTTAGGCTCAAAATAGGGTACTACGGGGGTCTTAAACTCTAGCAAAAAATAAATATGGTACAAAGACTCGAAAAAAATGGCCTTAAATCATTTTTCAAAAATTGCACGATTATTCTCGACTGATTATCCAGTTTATTCGCATTCTAAAATACGCATGAATTAAGCATCTACGCAAGATATAACAATTAAGCAATAACCAATGATTGAATTGATATGATGAATATTTGAGTCCCAAAAATGATCGAATGGTTCAAAATTTGCTTTAATTGTCGCAAGTCTCACTTTATAACAGGTTTTATCAGATATTCAAATTGCTAAGTATGAAGATTAAACCAAGTCCATGCATGTGTAAGATTGAATACAAGCTAATCACAGTAAAGTACAATTAATGTATCGAAAATAGACAAACAGATATGACATAAATAAAAGAATAAACTCACAGTTTACCACGTATTTATTTATCAAAATCTATACAAATAATCACTATACAAACCAATGGTATAATATATACACAAGAATGATAATAATTTATTATGTAAATAACAAATTAAATGAATAAATAAATAAATTACTCATAGAAAAGAGAATATACAAACCCTCCCCAACTAGAAGTAGACATTGTCCTCAATGTTGAAAGAATGTCACGACCAGACGAGGGTGTAAGAACAAGGGGAAAGGGTGGGGGGGGGGGGCTAAGTTTAACGTCTACAGTCAGACGTGAAATTCCATTCTAATCAAATTGATAGGTTGGGTCTTCCAAACTGACAGACTCGATTACCAAACCATCCCTAATACCCTCACTATCGGTTATACCCTCAATAAACGGCTTAAGCCTTTGTCCATTCACAGAGAAGGACAAACCAGTTCGAGGATTTTGAATTTCAACAGCACCGTGAGGAGTAACTCTAGTTACTACAAAGGGTCCATCCCAGCGAGATCTAAGCTTACCATGAAATAGCCTCAATTTGGAGTTGAACAGCCACACCTTCTGATTTGGTTCAAACGATTTTCTATTGATGTGTCTGTCATGAAACTCTTTCATTTTGGCTTTAGAAATTTTAGAACTTTCGTAAGCCTCATTCCTAATTTCTTCGAGCTCATTTAATTGAAGCTTGCGGTGAGAACCCGCTTCTTTCATTTCAAAATTAAATTTTCTAATGGCCCAAAGCGATTTATGTTCTAACTCGACAGGGAGGTGACATGGTTTGCCATAGACTAAACGGTACGGAGACATACCAATAGGGGTTTTAAATGCAGTCCTATAGGCCCACAATGCGTCAGTTAGGCGCTGTAACGCCCCAACCTAACAATCGTACCGACCCTTCCGGATAGGTCAACACGTGTCAAGATAGAGGTACAACCTGACCTGCTCATTCATATATCCTTATGAGAGATAAGAAGTATAAGCATAATTAACTATATGAAATGTTATGCTCATACAAATGTCCCAAACGTCTTATACAATAATAATAAATCAAATAATAATATTAATGCCAACATCCCTGGCAAGTAGGCAATGCCACAAACAGTGGCAAGTCCCAAAATCAAGAAAAAATAAAATATAAATATTACACAATTCCATAATATGCAGGTCCAAAGCAGAATCGACCATGCAATCATCTAATAATCCTCGAAAAGAGGCTTGTCTCAAATCATGAATGCAAACCCCGAGCCAACCTGTAATCTGCTGCATAAAAGCAGGGGTGAGCTTCCACTTGCTCAGTAGGAATAAGATAACCTCTACAATTAACAATAATACAGTGATACATGGAATATTTTATATAAACAGAATTTCTATAACAATTATGAAACAATAGATATCGAAGTTTTAAACCTGTGTGGTCTTTCAGTGAAAAACATAAGTAATTCCATAATCAGTTCATAAATCAACATGAGAAATCAGTGTGGGTTTAACTCAGTTATAAACAATGTATAATGCCCATAATTTTGAAGACCAGGCTCATAGAATGTATAACAGGACGTTGTTCTCAGGCTAATGAGCCTCCGGCACAACGATAGCCAAAACCACGTTGTTTTCGGGTCTCCGGCACAACGACAGCCAAAACCTCTCGAGAGAAACCGATCAGTTGCCTAAAACACATGGCCAACTGTCGAGCCACTACGGGGCTATATACTTCGGGTCCGCACTAAGGCTCCACCCAGGACCATGGGCCCTTAAATAGTCTCACCGTATACCAACCGAGCCTAAACCATGCATAACAGCACGATAATATAAATCATTTTCGAATGGGCAAGAGAAGCAATAAGAATGTACTTTTAAACCAATTTTCCAAAGCCAGCAGGTAAAGTTATAATATGTGGCATATATTTAAAGTATCGAGTGTTATTTCAAAGCAATCGTAACCATTATCCAAAAACAGGAGTGAAATAGATAAACCATATGCCATCATCTTATATACAAAATAAGCCTCAAGACACGTCATTATTCAAATACATATATATATATATATATTCACTTTTGTACCCTGGCTGCTTCCCATTTCAAAATATTCAATCCAAACCCAAAAGTCAAGGGAACAGTTGTAAGATATTCTCAACATCTTTCTTTTATATAGATATATCTAGAAAATCAGGCATATGAGCTTTAGACCAAGTATTTATATTGTGTAGATATAAACAGTTATCACTATATGCCCTTATCAAGTGTTTCCATAAAACATACATTTGGAAAGCCTGTTCCCTAGTTTTATATACACATCATGCCCAATTCTAAGAAGCTTGCCAGGAAATACAAACAAGGTCTCAAAACATTTCATTTATGTGCCTTAGTTCTCATTTCATAAACATGCCACACAATTCAATAGTCTTTAAACTAGTATATTCCCTGTATCTATTTAACAAGCTGATAATCCGTAAGGTTCTCAAACATTTGTAAGTTATACCATTCTCAAATGTGTTTAACATCTATGTTCATGTAGTTCTCAAAAACAGTTGTAAAACAGACATATTATCATTACAGTAAGAGGTTACTTATCCCTACCTCAATGCAGTTGTGTTTCCAACCCTTTGCGGCTCCACGAGCCTCCCAAATGCAATGCTCATGCACCAATGCAAGTGGTCCTCCAAAGGACCCAAATCAAATCTGAGAAACAAACAATAATGCAAGCAAGAAGGATCAAAAGAAAGCACAAGCATCCACAGCTTCAAAGTAAAGCAATACGACTCTCAAAACTGCTTACTCGCAACCCTATGGGTCAAAACCCCAAAATGCCACAACAAAAGACTCAAAACTTCCAATACATGCTCCCAAGTGTGTCAAGCTACCACACATTGAATTCCATGGCCAAAAGAAAAAGTAAAAAGGAAGAAACAGGCCAAAGAAGACAAAGTGTGCACATGAGGGGTAAATCTGGTATTTACCAAAATAACTCTCTTTCCAAAAATAATTTGACCTTAAAACCATAAAACTTAGAAAGTAGACTTCATAAGCTTTTCGTACATATAAAATACGTCAAAAATGGATATCCGATGTTAAAGTTTTGAGCAAAACAAGTTTTAAGAAAACTAAATACATCAAAAGCCTTGGATTTGCACCTTTCCTCTCCATTACCGATAATGGCATAGACCTTTATCGGTAATGGTCTCCTTTGCTGCACAAATCCAATCTACAGCACCTAAAATCCGTCATTTATGACTTCCCAAGCTTTTCCAAACTTCAACTTAACAACTCAAAACCTCATCCCAACATATATACATGTTTAAAAACATGAAATTTGTCATTTAAACTCAAGATTATAAACTAAAACACTTGTATATGAAATATATCATCTTTTTGAAAATCCAAAACAAGTTTCAAAGCTTGAAATCAAGCAATCGCGACTGCTGTTCACTATCTCCCAAAATTACAGCCTTTCAAAACTTATAAATGAACTTCACAATACAAAAATTACTTCATATGGGTTAAACACATAAGATTTACCAGGATTTTACAATCTTCGAAAGTTTAAAACCCATGGTTTTCTTCCTTGAAAATACATGCAGCATCCGAGTCTTAGAACTTGGATCAAAACCAATTTAAATGAAGATCTATTTCCCAATAAGCTTAAGTCAAAACCAGATTTAACCAAAAGTCAATTTCCCAGCAACTTAAAATAAATGACAAACCTCTTTAAAATCATATTTGAAAAGAAACCCACGATGATATAAAAATTCAAAGTTTAGAGCTTAAAATCCAAACTCATGTATCTCATAAAACCCACATGCAACCTCCATACACAGCCAAGATTATATTCTCACTACCCAAACACCCAAAACAGCACAAGCAAAGAGAAACATTCATGAATGAAACTAACCGGAATTTCTGCTCATAACCAAGAACCCAAGATTTGTATTTTAAACACCACAAAACTGATCATGCATGGAATGTGGGGAATTCGGACATGCTTGAGGTCACCAATAACTCAAATATTTTCAAATACATCAAGCCAGCCACAAATTTGAATCAAGATCTCATATCCAAAAACCCAAGTCAACCATTTATACTCAAAAATGAACAATCAAAACTGTGGATTTACTGTATGCAAGTTTTAAATACATGAAGTTTATCGTTTTAAACTCATGCATCCGAATTATAAAATCTGAAAGTTCAAAGTCCTTGCCGTGAATGCAGAAAAACCCATAATCCGTGGATGCATGCTTCAAAACTCAGGAACCTCAACCAAAACTCAACTTAGAAGTGACTCCTTTCATAAATTGACATCAGAACCTTCCTAAGTCCAAAATACATTACAAAAAGGAAAGGAAAACCCCAAATAATTCATTATAAAACCCATGAAATAACTCAAAACCCACATACAAACCCTCGGTCATTTTCTGATCTACCAAAATTCTTTCTATAAACATGGACCCAAACCCAAATTTATACCCCAAAACTTAAACAATCACATGCAAATCCACGAATGGATTTGCAATTGCCAAGATAGCAGTTGGAACGAAAATGAAAAAAGAAAAAGGAAAGAAGAAGGAGGAAGAAAGGAGAACCTACCTTGGCTCCGGCGACAGCAGCTCCGACAATGGTGCTCCGGCGACAGTGGCAGCACATACTCCGGCAGCCCCGATTCCTCCTCCCGATTCCAAGCTCTCTCTCTCTCTCTCTCTCTCTCGGCTGGGTTCTCAAATGAAGAAAATGAAAATAGAAAGGGGGTTGTTTGGTTTTTAGAAAGGAAAAAAAATAAAAGGACACGGTTGGTATTTTTAATAAGTTTTTTTTTTTTTTTTTTTTTTTTTGTTTATATATATAATTTGCTTTAATTTACAAAAATGCCCCAATTTTCATACAAAATTCTAAAATTATGCATTTTAAAATTTTTTGGTTATCACAGGCGCAATGACCAATCCTTACGATCAGGCCTCACAGTTTTTTCTAGGATATGCTTAATTTCCCTATTCGAAACCTCCACTTGCCCGCTAGTCTGTGGATGATATGGGGTTGCAACCTTGTGAGTGATAGAATATTTAGCTACGAGAGTTGCAAAGGGTCTATTATTAAAATGTGACCCTCCATCACTGATGATGGCCCTTGGAAACCCAAACCTAGAGAAAATGTTCTCTTGAAGGAATTTCAACACCACCTTGTGGTCATTGGTCCTAGTGGCTATTGCTTCTACCCATTTCGACACGTAATTTACAACCACGAGGATATATTCAAACCCATGCGAAATAGGAAAAGGTCCCATGAAGTCGATGCCCCAAACATCGAAAATTTCGACGATTAAAATAGGGTTAAGAGGCATCATATCCCTTCTAGACATAGAACCCATTCTCTGACAATTCTGGCAGGACTTACAGAAGTCCAATGCATCTTTGAATAAAGTGGGCCAGTAGAACCCACACTGCAAGACTTTAGCGGCAGTTTTTTCCTCTAAAGTGTCCTCGACAAGCTAAAGTGTGGCAGAACTTCAAAAAGTCTTGCATCTCACCTTCCGGAATACACCTTCTTAAAACTTGGTCAGCACAGTACTTAAACAGGAGAGGATCTTCCCATAATAAAATTTTATCTGAGAAAAGAACCGATCCTTTTCTTGTTTCGACCAAAGAGATGGTACAAGGCCTGTGGCATGATAATTCACTATATGAACGTACCAAGGTAGAGTAGAATGAGTGATGGCAAAAAGCTGCTCATCAGGGAAAGAATCCCTAATAGGCGTGGGGTCACTTTCTTCTTCTACTACTATCCTAGAGAGGTGGTCAGCAACGACATTCTCAGATCCCTTTTTATCCCTAATCTCAAAGTCAAATTCTTGTAATAAGAGAATCCACCTAATCAGCTTAGGCTTCGTCTCTTTTTTAGAGAGCAGGTACCGCAAGGCGGCATGATCTGAGTACACAATGGTTCTTCGATCCCCATAGATAGGATCGGAATTTATTAAGCGCAAAAACTACTGCAAGCATTTCTTTCTCAGTCGTAGTGTAATTTAACTGAGCTTCATTCAAGGTTTTGCTTGCATAGTATTTAACATAAGGGGCCTTATCTACCCTCTGACCCAACACTGCCCCCACAGCATAATCGGAGGCATCACACATGAGCTCGAAAGGAAGTGACCAATCGGGAGCTCGCATGATAGGTGCCGAGGTCAACATTAAACGCAACTTATTGAAGGACTCTAGACAGGCTTTATCAAAGTCAAACTCTACATCTTTAGCAAGCAGATTACACATTGGTTTCGTTATTTTGCTAAAGTCTTTAATAAAACGCCTGTAAAACCCTGCATGTCCAAGGAAGGAACGGATTTGCCTAACAATAGTGGGAGGAGGTAATTTTGCAATTAAGTCTACTTTAGCCTTATCAACCTCTATCCCCCTACTAGATACTATATGCCCAAGCACGATGCCCTCACGAACCATGAAATGGCTCTTCTCCCAACTAAGAACAAGATTAGTCTCGCAACATCTCTTAAGCACTTTTGAGAGATTAGACAGACATTCATCAAAAGAAGGACCGAAAACAGAAAAATCATCCATAAACACTTCCAAATATTCTCCTATCATGTTAGAAAAGATAGAAGTCATACATCTTTGGAACGTGCTCGGGGCATTACATAGGCCAAAGGACATACGCCTAAATGCAAATGTCCCGAATGGACAGGTAAATGTAGTTTTCTCCTGATCCTTAGGGTAAACCGCTATTTGGTTATACCCTGAATAACCATCTAAGAAGCAATAGAAGCTCTGCCCAGATAACCTCTCTAAAATTTGGTCAATGTAAGGCAGTGGGAAGTGGTCTTTCCTAGTCTTGGAATTTAACTTTCTATAGTCTATACAGACTCTCCAACCAGTGGTAGCTCTTGTAGGGACTAGAATACCCTCCTCATTTGCTATCACTGTAATCCCAGACTTCTTAGGAACCAATTGAGTAGGGGAAACCCACTCACTATCAGAAATTGGGTAAATGATACCCGCATCCAACAACTTTAAAACTTCATTTTTTACAACCTCCTTCATATTCGGGTTTAACTTACGTTGGGCATCTCTAGAAGGGTTCGCACCTTCCTCTAGGTGAATACGGTGCTGGTAGATTGATGGGTCTATCCCCTTTAAATCAGCGACCGACCATCCTATGGCTAATCTGTGCTCTTTCAAAATTGATAACAGCTTACCTTCCTGTTCTAAATTCAACGAAGATGATATTATGACAGGCAAGGTGTCACTACTACCCAAAAAGGCATACTTGAGATTAGCCGGCAGAGGCTTTAACTCAAGTTGCGGCGGAGACTCAAAAGATGTAGGGGAAGGGACACTGGCAATAGACGGAAGTGGTTCAACCCTAGGTCTCCAAGGCAATTTTTCTACAGAGGAGGTAGAATCTAAGACAAGATTCACATCCACAAATGAATGCTCCAGGTCATGGTCTTCGAACCCAAAGTAATTAAGATATGTTTCTAACGGGTCCTTGGACAGAAGATAAGGTGTAGCTTCCTCTACCACTTTATCTATGATATCTACAAAAGAACAATCCTCAAAGTTATGAGGTTGATTAGCTGCACTATAAACCTGCAGCCTTGTTTTCATGTTTCCAAAAGACACCTTCATTATACCAGTCCTACAGTGAAGGACTGCATTAGCAGTTGCCAGAAGAGGTCGTCCTATTATAACCGGGATTTGAGGCCTAGTAATATCAACGGGCTCCATATCTAAGACGATAAAATCTGCAGGAAAGACAAACGAATCTATCTTAACCAAAACATCCTGCAGTATTCCTCTAGGTACCTTAGTGGACCTATCTGCAAATTGGAGGATCGTAGGTGTGGTTTGGAGTGTTCCAAGCTCCATTTTGGCGTAAACTGAATATGGAAGAATATTCACACTCGCACCAAAATCAACTAACGCTCTATCAATGAAATGACTTCCTAAGAAGCAAGGTATAGTTGGCGTTCCAGGATCTTTTCTCTTAATTGGAGCTTGGAATTGACACACAGCACTAGCTATGTCAACAGGAGTTATAGTTTTAGACAGATGAACGCGCTCCTTGCGTTGCTGTGTGCACATTTCCTTCAAAAATTTAGCATATGAAGGAATCTGTTTAATGGCATCTAATAGAGGTAGATTGATATGAACACTTTTGAACACCTCTAACATATCTGACATGCTAGCCCCTTTCTTAGCTCTCCTCTCAAGCGCAATCAGCGCAGACGGGAATGGGGCTTTTGGCACATAAGATGCCAACGGATCGTCTAATGCTGCGGGAAAGTTATCCCTCGAAGCTTCAGACTGTTTCTCTATTGCAGATTCTTTCTCTTTTTCTCTCTCTTTCTCCCCAACTCTATTGTCTACCACTTTCCCACTTCTCAAGACTGTAACAACCTTAACATCCTCATTACATTGTGGGTTCTGAGAAGTAGAACTCTCAGCTACAAAAGCTCCCTTGGGATTGGCAACAGCCTGACTCGGGAATTTACCTTCTTCTCTGCGACTAAATGAAGCCGCTAGTTGACCCATATGGGTTTCTAACTTGGAAATAAATTGGGAATGGGAATGAGTGAGTTGTGCTGAAGCCTCTAGACTTTTCAGGGTAGCTAGGACTTGTTCCTCAAAACCAGGCGTTCTTTGAGGTTGTGGTGGTGGTTGAGTCACAGACTGACTCTGATACTGGGGTGGAGGTGCTTGAGGAGCACCATAACTTGGATACTGGGGTTGCATCAGTGGTGGTCTATAGGGTTGAACAACAGCAGGATTACTGCTATATGTGGGTCTTGCAGGCTGACTCGGATTGGATCCTCTAGGCTGACTAGACCACTGGAAATTTGGGTGAGTCTTCCACCCAGGATTGTAAGTGTTGGAATAAGGGTCATTCCTAGGTGGTGCATATCCTTGAGCAGCATTAACCTGCTCTTGGACAAACTCTGGGTACTAGCCTGCCATAGGACAATATGGGGTCTCGTGAGCTGGGTCAGTGCAAATATTGCACACCAAGTTGACAGGTTTCACATGGGCTTTTGAAGACTGCCCTTGTGCTGCTATTAATTGGTCAAGTTTCTGAGACAGAGCCTCAACTTGTTTGTTTGCCAAAACTTGGGAATCCACATCATAAATACCGCCCTTTTTAGGAGGTGTTTTCTTCACTAACGCATCATCACGGTTACCTAAAGACATCGAGGCCATGTGGAAAGAATCCTCACTCAATGCTTCAAATAATGCCCACATCTCATCCTCACCTTTACTCAAAATAGCTCCCCCGCATGCAGATTTCACAGTCTGCGTGTCACCCTCAGTTAAACCTCTAACAAAAGACTCTATGATTTGCCACTTAGGTACATCATAATGGGGGCATAATCTAAGAAGCTCTTTCATTCTCTCCCAGGCTTCATGAAAAGATTCTTATTCATGTTGGACAAAGTTTGTTATACCTCGTCTCATTTGGTGAGTTTTACCAACAGAGTAAAATCTAGACAGGAATAATTTCTGAAGCTGTTCCCAAGTAGTGATAGGGACAGGGGTTTGGAGAGTACAAAGCCAGTGTTTGGCCTTATCTTTTAAGGAAAACGGGAATAGAAACAATTTCAGGGATTCTGGATGGAAACCCTGAATTCTGATGGTAGAACATATCCCTAGAAATTCCTGCAAATGGTCGTATGGGTTCTCTCTATCTAACCCATAAAACGTAGGAAGCATCTGAATGGTAGCATGCTTAATCTCATAGATGAGATTCTCGATGTGCAGAATTTGGATACAGGAAGGTGGATTAAAACTATTGGGCATGAAGTGATCCCTAAGAGTTTTAAGACCTTGAGGTGCTTGAATATTATCTGCAGGTAACATGACAGTGTGTGCAGATGATTCAGCCATATCTAAATGATGCAAAGGTACTGACTCACTGGACTGGCTTTGAGAAGCTTTAGCAGCTCTCAGAGTTCTTTCTAATTCAGAGTCTAAAGGAATTACGTTTAAGGACAACGACCTTCTACCCCGCATACAATGAGGCCTCCACAGATAATCAAGGAATTTAATTAGCAAATAATGAGCAGTTAATCTTTAGCTTTTAATTTGTTATTTTAAGCGCGCGGGAGTGAAGCTCCCAATTCCTGATTTCAGCCACCTATAGTTAGAGAAAATAAAATTGAATAATAAATAATGATTATAATAGATAGATATTAACAGTATAAAAGAATATATATTAAGTAATATTAACAGTATTAATATTTACGACTTAAATTAAATCCAAATATTCTTTTTAAATAAACCGTAATTTCCCCGGCAACGACGGCAAAATTTGATCGACTCAGATTACAAGGGAGATTATTCCTTTTTAGTGATCAAGATTAATATATTTATAAAACCACGTGATTGTTAATCTCAATTCAATTGCGACAAGTGAGCACGGGTGTCGAACCACTGGGAAATGCAGGTTTATAATAAAAGACTTTTTAGATTTAATCCAAGTGAAAGAATATTGTCAATTTAAGTTGGTGGTAAAAAGTGCTCCGATTGGGTCGAAGCGAAAATGCAGTATTTTAATTAAGCTGGTTAAAAACGCGATTAATTAAGTGGAATGAGTGGAACTTGGGTGAGAAGCCCATCCATTGAATATCAATTATACAATTTATATTTATAAAATCCTCAATATAGTAATTATGTATGGTGGTTCTTCCAACTACAAGAAGGAAGTCCCAAAAAGATTATGAATACAGGACCGGCTGGTTTATCCTTGAAAAGAATAGAATATCGCTATCCACCTTAAATGGGGATAAAGCATGCTGGTTTGTATTCATACCAATAAGTACCATTGCATAATTATATAATTGCAATCACAGATGTACAATTATATGATATTATATTTAGCAATAGTGTGCGGTAAAACCTTCACAACTATGCAATCACATAATACAAATAGAGGGATGTTTATAAAATAGGATTGTATAAAGAATCCAACTTCATCCTTACCCAAGCTTGGAGTATTAGCTACACGTCAATGGAGGAGAATATCCTTTATCCATGACAAGCTCTAAGGGTTCACGGGATGGAAAAAGTAAAATAAAACAGTAAGTAAAAGACTGAAGAAATAAGGAAAAAGTGACTGAAATAAATAAAAAAAAGCGCTGAAATAAATAAAGAAAATGGCAGAAATAAATAAAGAAAATGGCATAAATAAATAAAGAAAAATGACTTAAGTAAATAAAGAAAATGACAGTAAACGTAAAGAACAATTCTCAAGTGAGAATTGAGCCATGCATAAAAAAGGGAAAATTGCAGAAATTAAAGTACTGAAAGTAAAGACAGTAAAAGTAAAGAACAATCCTCAAGTGAGAATTGAGCCAGGCATTAAAAGAAAAATTGCAGAAAATAGAAATTGCTGAAAAAGTAAATGACCGAATAAAATGCAGAATTAAACTGTAACGTGAAATCTATTAAATTTAACAAAGTAATGATTCAGAGCAAAAGTCTTGAACCCTCTTTAAGTCGCCTTTACACGTGTATATATAGAAGGAAATTGCAAAAGACGCAAATGCCCTCGAAAATATCTCAAAATATCAATGCA
>JAESVK010033904.1:0-12847 GCA_017140935.1 Hamamelis virginiana | reverse complement strand
ATGATGTGGACTCACACCTAAAGCCCCGTCCACGAGGCTGGTCCACACATAGCCTCTAAAAGGACAGTGGGAGGATAATCAAGAACTAATAATAAAGTTTGGTCTAAACTTTATATGTATGTTTGATATATATGTGATGAGTGTGATGTATGCCTATTTTAAATGAGACCTTTTTACAAAACCCCTTTTAATTCAAAATTAAGTTATAAGGAAGAGGCCTTGGGCTTTATCCTAGCCTCCCATCATTACATGATAGGTGGATTCTTATGGTGGATGTGTTTGGCTGCAGATATGCGGGAACATGTTCATCCCGAGGGTTCATACTGTCTTGTTTTAATATTGGATATCATAAGGTGCGATAATGGTGTATCCAAAGAACCTATTATGTGAGGGGTACAACATTCAATTGACCATACTTATGCGAATGATAGGGTGTGACTTAACTAAAGAGTACTATCCGAGAACCTATTATGTGAGGATACTACAATTTAGAGGCTAAAGGATTATTGGAATTTGCTTTAAAAAGCATTAGGATAAGAGTTATCCGCTCATTAAGGGTTAGTATCCAAGAACCTATTATGTGAGGATTACTTATTTTTAATGGGACCCCAATCCCTACTATGGAAATTCAGATGATGAAATTCCCGAGTCTCATCTAAGGGAGTATGAGATTTGAATAAAATAGTGGGAGGTACCATAAGACTTAAAAACCAATAGGTATTTATGGTTTAAATAATATGATATTTACTTTTATTATTTTCTGTTGTAGATGGCTCCACTAAACCCCTTATCTAGAATCCTTGATGGCAACAGTTTGACTGGTCCTGATTCCCAAGAATGGTTAAATAATTTAAAAGTTATCTTAACCGCCGCAGATACGATCAAAATGGCCATTAGTACCCTGTGCCCCAATACCTTGTCGAATAAAGCTATTGAGGAAGAGATAAAGGATGATGTGCACTTTGAGAGTACACGATCAATCCTACCATATCTTAAGGATTTGTATAGCTCACAAAATGGAATTGTAAGGTACAATGCTATAGGTGAACTTTACTCCTGTAAGATGAAAGAAGGATCATCCTTTCATGAGCATTGCCTCAAGATGATCCAAAATATCAACTCCTTAAACAATCTAGGTGTTGTTATAACATCTGAGATGGGTATTGACATACTGCTTCATTCTCTGCCTGCAAGTTACAAACCATTCATCATTGATTTTCACATGTCTGATGTGAATTCAAACTTGTCTTTGACTGATTTGATAAACAAGTTAGTAACTGTTGAGGATACCTTGAAAGAGGAATCCAAAGGGAATGTATTGACTATTAATGGAGTTTCAACTTCTAATACCGAGCCTAAAGGCAAAGGAAAGAAGAAGAAATCCAATAATAAGTCAAAAGGAGGCATGAAGAAAAAGTATAAAGGAAAAGGTTTCCACTGCGGCAGAATTCGTTACTGGAAATGGAATAACAAGAAGTATCTGGCTTCGTTGAAGAATGGTTCTTCTGATGGTACGTCTTGTATTTAATTTACTAAATGAGAATTAGTATTGTTTTGCTTTATGGTATGAGATACCTAACTATGTTTTTCTTAGACAAAGCGATTGTATGTAGGAGATAAGGGGAAGCAAAAGGTCGAGTAGATATTCAGCTTTCAGTGTTTGGAAAGGATCAAGAGTTGCTGCCTTCAACACTATAGCTCAATTCTTGACTAGTTTATTTAGAATTTGATGAACTTTTAATTATTGTTTGTTTGTAATAAATACTTCTTTAGAAGTTTTTATTTAGTTTTGACTATTTCGATTATTTAAAACAGTTTATTTATAATATTGATTATTTGGATAATTTCTGGCAATTATTTTAAAGTTCTAAATTCTTCATGAATGCTATTAAATATATATGATTCAACTTCATAGGGTTATATTGATAAATGAATCTTGACACTTTGTTTGAATTCATTAATTAATATAATCCAATCACCTTATTTATAAGGAGATTAAAAAGGGATAATACATGAGATGTATAAACCTTATTATTTAGTTTGATATACTTCATATCAATTTTGAATATTTGAAAGTGTTCAAAAGATTCAAAACTATGAATATTTGAAGAGTTCAAATCATTCATTTGGAGTAAAGCCAAAAGGGAAATATTGAGAATATTTTAGTTGAATCATTTATATAAAGAGGACCTTAAATATGTTAAACGTTGTAGTTTAAAGATTTATTTAAATATGAGATATTTCAAATAAACTTTAAAAGCTATGCTTTCTTTAATAAAGTGTTATCTGAAAGCAATATTTCCATGATGGTTGAGAACCATTCCTTTATAAAACATTGTAAGGGATTTTATATTATTAAAGAGTTTAATAAATAAATACCTTGTTTCAAAAAGGACTAGTGGGAGCTATAAAGTCATCATTCTCAGCTTTCTTTATTTAAGTACATACTTTAAATACTAAGTATAGTATCAAGAATTCCATAAACGTTATAGGAATTCTAATCTCTCAAAAATATTGATTTTATGATGGATTATATATGAATTTAATATTTGACAAATATGAAACCTCATAAAAGATTATGTACTTAATATCATTACTGCTACAAAAGTTGTTAGCAGATATTATTCAGAATATTGATCCTGAATAAAAGTGAGTATATTCTTAAATTGATTAAGAATATAATACTTACACGAATAAAGAAATCTAAAAGGATGCCATTTACAAGTTGCCTAATAGAATGCCTAGTACATATTGTTCTCTACCAAGAACACAGGTCTCATTTACTAGACATCAGAGTTGGCAGCAGAATTGTAGTTTAATTACTATCATTGAAAATAATAAGGATGCAAAATTAGTTTGCATAGGATCTCCATTGCCATAACTCTTCATGGGAGTTATAAGCCTTGTCTTTCGAAGACTAGTATAAGATACTATGGTGATTAGCTTTAGTGCAAGTGGGAGATTGTTAGAGGTATGCCCTAAAACCAATCCTAAAGTGCATATCTATTTCATATTAGGATAAGAAGGTACTACTTGTCATTTATATATTCAATTATATATACGATAATATCCATGAATAAATGATAAGAGAAATATGTATCTCAAGTTTGTTGAGATATGGAGACTCATATTTATCATACACATTTATTCTAAAAGTGTTCCTGCTCATAGGTTTATTAAAGAAGACATTTATTAAACCGACAAGAGTAGCACAGATTTAAACTAACTCTAATGGGAGGATAGGTAGTCTTTCCTATTAGTGTAGTGACACTTAGGTTAATCTGTGGGTGCATATTAGAGAATATGTACACTGAACATGATCTACTAGAATATTCCTATGGATATTAAGTCAAAGGAATATTCTTATGTTACATCCAATTGGTAATCCTAAGACCTGAGACACCATGGATGTCTTATGCCTGAGTTGTTAGGGTTTGATAGTGTTTTATACAGCCTTGATCTTAAGGTTGTAGTCGGCACTCATTGGCTCTAATAGATCTAGCATTAAGGCATATGAGTGGTCAATAAGGAATCATCACTCTCAGTGTTATGAGAGAGAATGTCAGGGTCAGATCTCAAATATAACTCTCAATGTGAATCTCTGGCCAGAGTGATAGGTGAACTATGAAAGGGTTTCATAGGGTTCATCTTATTGAGATTAAAATTTGAAGAACATATGACAAGAAAGTTAAGATAGGGTTTTGACTTATATCCATACCCTAAATATCTTAACTATGACATTAGGGGATGAATGATTAAGTAACAAGAAGGGTTAACATAGTTCTGCTATTCACCAAAACCTAGGGCATGTCATGACACATTGCTAGACGTCACTCATAACCAGTGAAAGCCTATTGATAAGTGTTATCAATTAGGGCATAATTGGAATAGTTCTAATTAAACCTTTAAATAGAAAGTTTCTATTTTAGGAGACATGGAGATGTCCCTAGTCACTGCTAGATTGGGGTGAACCCAATGGGTCACACACAAACAAAGAGCATAAGAGAGTCTCTTGAATTAAAAAAGAGAAGGGAATTTCCTAAAAATTAATTCTATTAATAACCTTGTATTATATAAGGAATTAAGTTATATATTAATTGTTAATATATAAAAAGAATTAAGTTACTTTTAGAAATAAGTATTAAATAGAAACCCTAGGGGTTTTCTATAAATACTAGAGCTTGTGACATGCTAGCACTAAGCCTCCATCCTCACTTTAGAGAAAAAGTTTCTCTCCCCTTCTCAAGCTTGATTCTTCCATTGTTGAAAAGCTTCAAGGATTCAAGCGGTTTTGTGTTCGTGTGGACTTCGTTGGAGACTTCATCCGTTTGAAGTTATAGATCAACAATCGCAAATCGAAAGGCTAATCAAGTAAGTATCATTTATGTTTGATAAATATATATGCTTGTTTTGTAAATCACATGTCCCTATGCTTGTACGATCAATGGTTTGGATGTTTGATGATGGAATCAACTTTATAAAATTTGTTTTGTCTTCCACTGCGATTCCATGTATTTCGAACGATTCCTTACATATTCATCTTTGTTTGGGGTACCCGTCAGAAGTAAAGTCCTTATACCTTTCGGCTCTCCACTTACCCCAATAGTAAGGTTATGCCGCCGAATTCCTCAATTGCCTTTACATGTTTGAGCAAGATAATTGTAGAACCCATAAATTGTAGGGCAATTAGGTATATTCCTCTTTTGTTACCTTTAGGAAAGTCTCTTACAATATTAAAGTGCCGATTAGGGGCTTACAATATTAGAGTGCCGATTAGGGGCTTGCCCCGTTGTCTGTGGGCCTTGGCCCATTGTAGTGCTATGCTACCAAATGATCCCCAGATGCTTTTGGGCTTTAGAGATAGAAAGTGAGATTTGCGTGGGCTTTAAGCCCATGTTCTATAAGTCTATTCATTCCGAGTGTCTTTGCTAGGGGTTTCTTTCCCTAAGATTCCCTAGTCTACCTCACGTGCTGTTGATTCCGATATGGCTAACAACGAAGAGATTCCCCCAACCGCTACTGTTGTGGCCGTTGAGTCTGTCATGAAAAGATTTGAAGCCCTAGAAAAAGCCTTTAAAGGATTCTAAAGGTCTGATAACTTAATGGACATGACCTCACTTTCCTTGTTCCCGAAAGCTCGCTTACCCAGCCACTTCAGGATGCCGGAATTAGAAAAGTTTGATGGGATGGGTTGTCCTAAGATCCATTTGAAGATATATGTGAGAGCCATGCATCCCCGTGGGGCCGATGATGAGCTACTAGCCCAAATGTTTCATGAGTCGCTTGTCAGATCTACTTTGAAATGGTTCTTACATTGATGAGTCTAAAATAAAGACGAGGGAGGACGTTTGCATTGAGTTTATTAGCCACTACCAATACAATACAGAAATTGATGTTACTCGTCGTGATTTGGAAACAACCAAGCAAAAACCCTATGAGACCTTCTCAGCTTTTACTATGAGGTGGAGGGCTAAGGCCTCTCAGATAATCAACCAACCAGCCGATGAAGAACAAATCCATATGGTACTCAAGAACTTATTACCCATCTACCACAAGTATATATTCGCACAGTACTTCCCCAATTTTAAAGCTCTTGTTGGGGGGGCTGGGACCCAAGTCGAAGACGCCGTTGTTGAAGGAGCTATCAATGTTGACAACCTTGTAAAAGACAGCAAACCACTTTCGATGAAGAGTTAAGTGATCAAGTCAATACCATTATCCCACCCACGTTGCCTTCCAATGGAAAAAAATCCACCCCGCCAATTTGCTGATTTCCACTTGTCATTGGATCAAATCCTCGAGATATTGAAAGATCAAAACATTTTACAACCCCTCGAGCTAAGGCCTCTCCCTAAGTCCATACCCAAGTCTTTCAATGAAAATAAATACTGCAATTTTCATCAATGCCCAGGCCATTCAACCAACCAGTGCTACTGCCTTCACCATGAAATTCAAGATCTGATTGAAAGCGGAGTTGTCTCTCTACCCAATTTCTCCAATCATTAGCTTTAACCCACTGCCGCACCCCTTTTCAATAGGTCCCTTGACGGAGAACCTTAGTGAAAGCCCATGAAGCATGATGAGTCATTTCTACCGAATAGTAGCTTATAGGGATTTTGTTTGTGCCTTCCTTTAGTAGAATAGGATTTCAGTTTTCGGTTTTCATTTTCAATAATAAGTGTTTCCCTAGCCCGCTTGTGGGACTAGACCGATCTGTTGTTTAGGATTTCTTTGTTTTGTCATTTCCCTTCGAGTTCAAAAATAAAAAAATAAAAATAAAAAAGATTCTCTTTCACATCTTTTTTGCGTTGTCTTCCTCTATGGGTGTTTATGGCATGGATATAAATCTTAAGAAAAGTGTCTCTCTAGAGCTCGTTGAGCAAAGGAATATGGGACCATCAACCTACATGAATTAATTTGAATCAATTGGTTTAGGGACGAACAAATTGCCTAAGATAATCAAGATTTGGACAATACTATTCTCACAAGAAATGAAATCAATTGGAAATCATGCTTAAAGCAAACTTGTGAAGCTTTTAAGTTTAGAGACAATATGCCCTGTGATGGCACCGATGTGGTGTGACCTCACCCTCATTAATTCCAAAGATAGACCAAGAAGAAGTCAAAAAAGATGAAGCTGAAGAGATGAAATAGGATGGATTAGTAACTAGGGGCTAATTTTTCCCCAAATTGAATCAACCCATAGTATACTCATACTCAAGAAAGATCGCGAAGATTTGGAAAAGTTTTAATAGAAAAGATTAGATCATGCAATGAAGATTCAATGGTAGGGCTCCTCCCAAAGAATGTGGCTCCTCCCAAAGAATGGGGCTTCCAAAAAAAAAGAAAAAAGAAGTAGAAATGATTGGCATTCGAAGCCACTCAAGAAAAAGAAAATATGATACACCGGGGCTTAGAAAAAGAAGATGAGTTAGTCCCAAAAAGAGAATTCGAACCAAGATTTGAGGTCTGTGCACCATTAATCGAGCGCTATCAAGCGAGGCTATTTGTCTTTAAATTTAAAAGGGGATTAAGTGTGTTTATCTCACCAATTTAGAAAGAGAAAAAAGAAAAAAAAAAATCAAACCCGCTAGGTAGAAGACCAGAAAGGGCTGCCTAGGCAAAAGTTAGGGCATTAAAAAAAAAAACCAAGCTCGCTAAGTAGAAAACCTGAAAGGGCTACTTACGCAAAAATTAGAGCAAGCAAAGAAAGGAAAGTGTCATGAACTACGAAGACCTGATTCTCCATAAACATCAAACAACTTGTCACAATTTCTTCGAAATAGACATCAAAAGTGGAGATACGTAGGTAACCCATAAAGTTACATTGGGTAAGGTCAAATTCTTGTGAAAACCCTAAGTGTTGAGTTCAAAATTAATTTATCATGGGCAATTAGTTTGAAACTAAATAAATTGAAGACCTTTAATTCATAAGGGTAAATAATATCTTGAAATTTATGGACATGCCATTAACATTTTGCTGCTTCTTTGTTTCTTATCATTTTGGAAGGTTTGTTACTTCCTAAAACTTCTGGTGTAGCTTTCTTTTTGGTATCACTTATTTGAAAAAGTTTTACCTTCATGAGGATTTTTATATCCCTAATGTTTTGTTCTTTCTTTAAATCCCGAAATCTAGTGATATTTGGTGGAATTAGTGAAATCATTTGACATGAGCTTAGCTAAGAATCTCTAACAAGGCCCATTGCCTGAGCCTTCCTCGAACCCCTTTTGAGCTCGCTAACCATGTGGTTGAACTCTTTTGGAATCCCTCTTGCCCATTATTAAAAATTCATTGGTTTTGACAATCTCATCCATTTGATCGAAGAAATAAAAGATACATAAGCCAGTTTGCCTGACCATCCAGAATAAAAGCTATGATGAAGAAAACAACAGAAATCAATGAACCTTTGCAATTATTGAGGTGGCATGCAAGATGTATTTTGGGTTGACACCGAAATGGAAGTGCGAGTGTGATCCAATGAAGGGATGCACATCATTATGTTTGAAGAAGATACATGAGGTTATGAACCCCAAAAGATGTAGCCATCAGAATCAGAGTTGATATCGACTTTACATCCCACTTTGAGATCAAAGGATTCAAGCCGCAGTGCTTAAACATAATCTTCATACTTCAGTTTTTATAAACTTTTCTCAAAATACGCTTTTGAGAGCCTTCTTGGTTGTTTTTGAAAATGAGTGATATACGTGAACTACTTGTGGCGGTCCCCCTCTCGTCAAAGGTACTTTTACAGTATCTGCATTAGAAAGTTCTTAAGTTGGGCTTCCTTGCCATAGGTACCCTAGTGTCGAGGTTAGGCTTCCTTGTCATGGGTGTCCTTGTGTTAAAGTTAGTCTACAATATGAGTGTTGGTTGATTTGAAAAAGAAATGATATTGATAAAATAGAATAACTTTCAAAGGATGGAATTATTGATATATGAAATTAATGCATAAAATGATGGGTTTGAAACTTACACTAAGTGTAACACTTGTGTTGAAAAATGAAAGTGTAACATATAGTAATGCTGAAGACTATCATTGTATGTATTAATGATTTAATGCCTTGAAAGTTTATAATAACTTAGCACTATTGATGATTTTGAATCCCTTTGTCATAAGGAATGTAATTGGAAAGAAAATCCCAATGAAATGAGTTTTGAAAATGCATTATCAAAAACCTTGAAGGTATGCTTAGTTGAAGTTGATTTTTGAAATAAAACTTTCTTAGTAGCATGTAAATGTCACCAGAAAGAATAGTGTTTTTTGAAAAAAAATACTAAGTGTTACTTTTTTGAGATTTTTATCAAATATGTGATATGCACACATTTGAAATAAGTTTTGAAAACTTGTCATGATATGATGAAATCATTTTAGAAAATTATTAAAGTTCATGGAGTCATGACATGAAGATTTGCTTTTGGATTTTCCTTTTTTGGGAATGTTGTAAAACATCTAGTGCGCATACATTTGAAATGGATTTTGAAAACTTGTCGTGATACATCCAAATCATTCAGATAACGTGTGAAACTTATTTGAATCATGACATGAGAAATTGGATTTGAAAAAATCAAAGTCTTGTTTTCGTGGGAATTTTATCAAACACTTGGTGGACATAACTTCAAGCTTGTAACGCAAGAGGATAGAGCACCCAAGTTCTTTCAAATACATTCCTCATAAAGGGAATGATCAACCAAAACTCATAGAGTAGATTTTGAGGTGAGAATACCATAGAATTTGGGGATAGAAGATAGGAGTATGAGTTTATCTCTTGTCGTGAATGGGAAGATAGAAAATATGAGCTTGAAGCTCCAACAATACTCTTGAGTTAGTTTCATCATCCAGAAAGCCTTGTATTGGTTAGGTGTTTTGAAGAGTGGATACCTCTTGTTAGTTAGGAATTTGAAGATGCGATGGAGATTTGTAAAGATTTAGAAAATGGGTGAATCCCAAATGCAAGAATCAAGAGATGAATCCTAGTTTTGATCTAAGGATTGATGTGTGGAATATCTTATAGAGTAATTGGAAGTAGTCTGAATAGATGAAAGCCAATCTGAATTGATGAGAAAAAGTGAATGAAATTCACATGGTTGATATTTATGAGAGTTTGCAAGAGAATGGTATGAGAAAATGATTTTATGAGGAAGAGTTTGTACATGTGGAGATGTGAATTGAGTGGTTGTGAATAAGAAAATCACATGAAATGATAAATTTTTGGTTGAAAACCATGAGATATGAAAATAGATGATGAAAGTAATATGTGAATAAGGTTTGTAATCATGTAATGGTTATAAACCCAAGTAAAATGATGAGATTATGAAGCCCATGAAGGGATTGAGGAGATAAGATAGCCCATTAAAAGTTTTTGAATGAGAAAGGCCCATTGTGGAGGCCCAAAATCAATAAGTCTTTGTGAATGCATAAGATGATGGAAAATACACATGAGATGTATATAGGAATGATGTTACATGATATCAATGAAGTTGTGGGATGAATGTGTTGGTGATAACATGAAGTTATCAAAGGAATATTGGAAAATGTGAAGATAAATGGAAGTGTGTGTGTGACTTCCAACAGGACTGTGGTCCTCTAAGATAAGATAATTGGGAATGTGTGTTGTGATTTCCTCTAAAGATAAGATGATATTTGGAAGTCTGTGTGACTTCCAAGAGGACTGTGGTCCCCTAAGATAAGATGATTGGAAATGTGTGTGAGATTTTTTTTAAAGATAAGATGATTGGAAGTGTGTGTGAGATTTCCTCTAAAGATAAGATGATTAGAAATGTGTGTGAGATTTCCTCTAAAGATAAGAAGATTGATGTGTGTGAGATTTTCTCTAAAGATAAGATGATTGGAAATGTGTGTGAGATTTCCTATAAAGATAAGAAGATTGATGTGTGTGAGATTTCCTCTAAAGATAAGACAATTGGAAATGTGTGTGAGATTTCCTCTAAAGATAAGATTATTGGAAATATGTGTGCGATTTCCTCTAAGATAAGATGACCGGAAGTGTGTGTGTGACTTCCAAAAGGATTGAGGTCCATCAAGATGAGATAATTGGAAGTATGTGTATGACTTCCAAGAATGATGATCCAGTCAATGCTTGTGAGTAGTGGGTTTGATTATCCCTCTTTTTGTTGTAGCAAAAATGGGATGTTATGTTGTTTCGTTGATATTCACTGGCGAAGCCATGAACATCAATGAGGGGCTTCTGTAGACATCCATTTTTTACCATGGGAAGGGTCATGAATGGTTGCCTATGATTTAAAGTGGAATAGGGTGTTGAAACCCTAAGCCACTCATAGTACTCGATCTTTTGTATAGTTAATTAGAGGTCATTATCGCATGTAGGTTTTTAGGTCGGATTGAGTCGGTTCTTTTTTCATTTAGTTTCTAGAGAGTCTGGGAATGTCCTTGATAAAATTCATGGCATTCTGAGCCAGGCTTGATAGGAAATAAGTCATTTTGTGATTTGAAAAGCAGTATTATCCTTTGGATCACAAAAGCTCTGAATGACTGTCGATCTTGTCCCGAATAGTCTTGAGGTTTTGGCATGGATATTTAGGGTGTGTTTGGTGGCTAAGTTAATCAGTGGCAATGTCCATAGAGCCTTTGGGCTCGTGTTTGGCTCTTAAAGCCCAAAAGGCCCTTTTAAAGCTTATATTAGGGTTTGAACTGGGAATGACCGAAATTCGATCTTTTTATCAAACCAGAGCCTTCAAAAGCTTTAAAACACTTTCTCAAATGATTTTAAAACTTGTTTCGAGAAGTAGGAATGATTTCGAGAGCAATTGGTTAGCAAATTCCAAAACCCTGATTGGGCTTAACAGGCCTAAAACAGTAAATCGGTCGACTTTCTCCTAAAAAATTTGACTGAGGTTAATGCATTTTTACTTCAAATACTTCTTAAAACATGGAGAATCGAATCACGATCATTTCGGCGCTTGAATCGTCGAATTTGGACTTAAAACGGGCCCGAAAAGCCGAAAACCGTCGAAACTGGTCGAAAGAGGCCCAAAATAGGGCAAATTGGGCTAAGGGCTTAAAGAACATCCCCCTAGGGATGGCCAACAGTCCTAGGGTGGAAGGTCACCCTAGCCCAATGCTCTAATTCGCCAATTTTTGTGATTTTGAGTGTTTCATGCACTTGGGACTCTTCCAAAGCCTATCTAACTCAACTTGGAGGGTTTAGCACGACCTTGGCACCTAGGAAGACTGATTTGAGACCCTTGGATCACTCCCTAGGGTTTTAATGACAACCATTTGTGGACCAGCCACCTGACGAGGCTTTATGAGGATGTCCACATCATCACCGGGCGATGATTAGGGATTTTTAGAAAACAAACAAAACAAAGGAGTCGCCACCTTATTTTTAAGGAATAAGGAAACCATGAAAATGTTTTATTTTAAAAATCAAAACAAAACAAAACAAACTCCATTTTCAATGAAAAGACAGTCTTCGAACCAGAGTTGGATGCGGGGGCTAGGTTACGACGTGGGAAGGTTCCAAGCTTTCACTTGTAGGCACCCACCTCGCCCTAATTAAAGGACTTCAAATTTATTTGGGCTATTTAAATTTCTTATTACAAACAATCCTAAATAATCTAAATCAACCAATAAAGTAGTGATATAAAATGCAATAATCTATATTAGTTATATTAATAATAAAGAAAAGATACAAACAAACCCTAAGAACCTATAATACCCTACGGGCATCCTAGGGCGGACTTGAGCCCTATTAGCGCCTACGTAACTTACTAGTATCACCTACCAAGTATCAAAGTCCACGTAGTTCGACTACTCTAGGACTCTCCTATTGTAATCGATCACATCATCAAAGGTATTCAACCTAATTCAAGACTCTAGCTTCGAGAGTTTTTTATTCATTCAAAATCATTCATTCGAAATCATTTCAAATTAAAAGACTTTCATAAAATCCAAATATTCTAAATAATTCTCATCTTTAGAATTCAATTCCAATTGAAAATCTTTTTCAAGGATATTTCAAGAAAACAAATCATATCGGGGAGGAATCACATTCCAAGGTAAAAATCTTAAAACATTTCAAATTCTTTTGAAAATCATTTAATAACCAAATCTTTCACAAAATCATGTTTA
Source organism: Hamamelis virginiana (assembly GCA_017140935.1). NCBI lineage: Eukaryota > Viridiplantae > Streptophyta > Magnoliopsida > Saxifragales > Hamamelidaceae > Hamamelis > Hamamelis virginiana. The sequence goes on along the minus strand of JAESVK010033904.1, from coordinate 233 downwards.
TTTCATAAACATTATATCGAAAATTTGTTTTATAAAATCTCTCGAAGATAGACTCTTAAATCAATTGAAACACTCAATTCTGATCATAATCTTTACAACAAAGGACAGTCCTAGGGAAGGTCAAGTGACCTTCCTAAGCCTAGGGTTTCTAACTAGCCCTGAAGTTATTCTAAAGTCCTAAAAATGCTAATGCAATGCATGCTGAAATTTAAACAAATAAGCATGTAATCAAT
>JAESVK010033847.1:0-15104 GCA_017140935.1 Hamamelis virginiana | reverse complement strand
GATATAGTTTATTATTAACATGCATAGTTTAGGCTCTATATTAGTTTTCATAATAGGCTAGTTTGTATTTTAATATGCATGCATATTTCTCCCTCTCTTCTTCTCTCCTTCTTCCATTCTTCTTTGATCATGTCATATTAGGATTAGATGTTTAAGATTTATTTCATGTCTAGAATATATGCTAGGAAGTTAGGATTATACATGTTATATTATCTCTTTGAGTCATTTTGCATATTATTACCATGTTAGGGTTGCATATTAATAGTTAGTGATTAGGTTTGTTTATATTATCATTGTGGCTTGATTGGAATGCTATATAAATATTAATCGAGGGAGCGAGCAAAGGTAAGTCCCTTCCCTTGTGATAAAATTGATTGTTTGTCAAGCATGATGCATGATTATTTTGATATATCATACTAGGTTGCATATTAGGTCATTTTCATTCCTTTTATTATTTTATTTTATGAGTTTTAAACCCACTTTTTGATTACTTATAAATCTGTCCATAGATTTAAAGTGATCTAAAATCGCACTAAACTCATTTTTTTAGGTCCAAATTAACTTGGAAACATGTCTAGGTTCCCATAGCTAATCTAGATTGCATTTAGGACATTTACATGCATTGTTCATGTACTTGTTTGTATTTTTTATTTATTTTCCAGAAATTCTAGCATGCATACCTTAGTGTTTTAGGTATCTAGACTAACCTAGGATTAGCTAGAAACCCTAGGATTAGGGGGGTCACTTGACCCCACTTAGGACTCTTCTTTGTTGTAAGAATTACAATAAGAATAGAGTTCTATTTTACCTAGAATTCTACTTCGAGAATAATTCTAAAAAGTGATTTTGAAAGAATTCAAAAATGGAATGAAATTCCATCTCTTATAACAAGTGTTTTGATCAAACTCAAACTCTCTAAGCTAGAGTCCAAGATAAGATAGAATATCTACGATTATGTGGTTTGTTACAATAGAAGAGTCCTATGTAATCGAACTACGTGGACTTTGATCCTTATCAAGTAATTGGTAAGGTACGTAGGCAATCAATAGGTGCAGGTCCAATTTTAGGATGACTCTAGTCTCTTAAGGTCTTTAGGATTTCTTTGATTTCTTTTTTATTTTATTATTATCTATTATCTAGTATTATCTACACTATTTTCAATGGTTGATTAGATAAATAGGATTGATATGATAAGATTTTGATAAAGCCCAATAGTAATTAGGAGACCTTTAATTAGGGCGAGGTGGGTAGGTACAAGGAGTTCCTTGGAACCTTCCCACTTTGTAACCTAGCCCCCGAATCCAACTTTGATTCGAAGACCAAGCTTTTCCTTAAAATATGGAGTCAATGTTTTATTGAAAATAAAACTCTTTTTTGTGGTTTCCTTGTTCCCTAAAAATAAGGTGACGACTCCTAGATTTTTTTTTTACAAATTCTTATCCTTTTTCAAAAAACCCTATCTTGAGTGGATAATAGAGAAGGATAAATGTGGATAATAGAGAATGATAGTAGAGAAGGATAAATCGAGATGGATAAACATCATCCACAATCCACTCAAGATAAACACCCCCACAAAGTGAACGAGAAGGCCTCCCGATTCAGGTTGGCTGGTTCACACAGCTCTACCACACGCCAAGATTTAAAAGATTTATAATACCACACTCGAGTTAAAGTTTAACCTCAATTCGATGAATCAAGGGGAGTGCGGGTCGTCCACAGAGAACGTTTGTTGAATCAAGTTAGGAGTTTATAAGAAGCTAGGGTGATTTCAAGGTTGATTGATTAAATGGTTGATTAAGTTCCTAATTAAAAATTAAGAACACACTAAACTAGATTAAAAGGTAAGATAAAATGGAGAAAGGTAACGGGGTTGATTAGGATTAGGGCAAGAAAGTAATCACCATTTGTAATATGAAATGTTATTAAAATATGGGATAATGGAAACCTAAACTACAAGATTAGGTTATCCTAAAAGATATGAATGATCAAGTGTTTAATGATTAATCATAAGCCATAGACTATCAAAACTTAACAATAATGCATAACCTATGCTAACAATCAAATCATCATTAACTCAATAATTCATTAAAGTAAATACCATTTGTATTTGAATGTAAAAGCAATCACAGAAAACTAATACATTTCAAGATAAAAGCGGTTTAAGTACACAAGTTCTCAAATACAAATCTATCCCAATATTTAATAACATTGATTACAAAATGGTGACTAAAAACCTCACCCAAAATCCTCTCCAAACCCCATCACCAAGTAACCTAGCCGGCCATGCAGTAGATCGGCTATCCTTGAACGCTCCTCCACATCATAGTTCGATCATAGGCCTTTTAGAGTAGATTTAGTAGTGTTTGGTTTCCAAGAAAATGCCAAGAAAGCACAAGAAAACAAGAGAGAACTTTATGAGCTAAAAACAAAAGTCAAAACTTGTCCCACTCACATAAAAGCTGCTTTAAATACTACCCAAAAAGATAAGGGATGCAAGGACCAAACTACCCCTCAATCACTCAATAATTACAAAATTACTTAGCATAAAATTCAGATCAGACAGGTATCTATCGATAGCGTGCAAAGCACCTATCGATAGAGAATGCGGATAAGAGAAATCACCAAGCTCAAAGCATGAATATCTATCGATAGCGTAAGAACGCCTATCGATAGAGAACTCGAAAGGATGAATCGCTAGAGAACAGAAGTTGACACCTATCGATATCTATGGTAACCGCTATCGATAGATGCTGATTTTGCTGCCGGAATTGGGAGGCCAGAGGCTTGCAACTATCGATACATGAATTCCCTATCGATAGATCATCTTTGGATTCCAAAGATTTGAGAAAACAGAAGCCCACATCTATCGATAAATAAATCCGCCTATTGATAGATGATGTATGAATTCGAAATTTGGATTACAAGGACTGCTATCTATCGATACCCTCAGTTGCCTATCGATAGCTGACCTACAATTCCTCTGAACAACCTCAACTTGATGCTCGATGCTCCCTCAACGTTGTCCAAACCTTCGATTGCGAACCACGCTTCATCGGAAGACATAAATTGGGCTTCAAAAGGCCAAAAATCTACAATACAAATAAAATAACATTAATGAACTATCTACTCAAAACCAATTGAATTACTTCACTATTACCGTGTATTTAGGTATATCAACTACCAATTTAGTGCCTATGATTGCGAGCAATCAGCTTTTAAGGGATAAAATTGTAAAACAGAAACTTATTTTCGGAAGGAAACCAAAGGAGAAGGAATAATTTCGGTTTGAGTTTCTGATTTGATTTCTTCCTTTCTCGTTTACATATTGTCTGTTGTGCTTTATTTTGATTTCTTCTTTTTCTTTCTTATCTATTCATTCCACATCCTTTTTTTTTTTTTTGTTAGTTTAGCATTTGCATGATGGATAGTTTGTTGCGCATTATTTAAACATTTGTGAGTCATGGGAAAGGATCATTGGCTATCATTGTTTATTTGAGCTTAAATTCTTTCACATATATATTGCCATTAGTACCTAATTTGAGCCTTTAAGTTTCATTTTATTGGCCAGCTTAGAGAGCCTAAGGGTAGAAGTTAGGTAAATCAATTCTTGGTTAGAGAGTCGTTTTCAAGTCTTTGAGTCTCGTTTTTGTTTATGGTGTTTTGTGTGCCATGTCTCAGTATTGAGCAGTTTCTTTTAGTAAAGAAGATGAAATTAGTAATATTGGTAATGAAAGGGATTGAATAATGCATCTTAAAAAAAAAAAGAGTTTACTTGTGTATTACCCCTCTCAAAGCTAAAAATATAAAGCTCAATTCAAGTTAGAGGGTGTGTAAAAAAAAAAAAAGATCAAAAGTGAATGATGCAACAAGAATAAAAGTCCAGAAACCCTTGTTATTCCAATCTTCTATGAGCTCAAGTGATTCTGCTAAAGAGCATGGTACACTGTTGTTAGTCATTGTGGGTTGGGTTGTGTAGTTTTGGTTTGTTTTGTGTTTTTAGAGTAGTGTATGTGTGTCTTGTTTTGTTTTAGGTTTGGTGTACGTGATGGTTGGGTAGAGAACCTAAACCATGTTTTTAAAACTATCACATGCTTTTGCTTTCCATTCTTGAACCAAAAGGCATTATTGAGCAAATAAAGTCCTATTTGATTCCATGAACTACTTATGTTGGATTGTGTAACCACTTTACCATTTATTATGCATTTGTGTGTTAGTTTTGTTCTCATTCTCCATTCTTTCTGTACTTCTCTTCCTTAATGATGTTGTGACTTCTTTATTTTTCTAATCTTTTGTGTTTTATTTCTAAGTTTTCATTCTCTTCGTCCTTCTAGTTTACCATCTCATTCATTTAAGCATGGTCATTTGATAGTTTGGAATATGATTGCGTGATTCCACTTCACTACACAAGGAGTTTGCTTATACGATGTTAGTTCAATGTATTGCATGATTTATGAGTAGATAGATTGATTATCATGCCCATAGAGTTGAGATGTGTTTATTTTGATCTTAGTGAATTAGGGGGAATGGACTGAAATTTGCATGTTTGTGGGTGTCATTTCTGCAAACCCTCACGAGAGTATAACTCGTCCACTAGGGGGAACCTAGAAGTTTAAAGGCTTGTTACATACGCTAAATGCAATCGCGATTCCCTGCGAAAGTGGTTTTTACTTAATTTGTTTTCTTCGATATTTTGATTTCTTGTGTGCTTTTAGTGTTTTTCATTTTAGTGTTTGCTAGGGACTAGCAAAGTCTAAGATGGGGGGTGTGATTGTTCTGCGATCTTGTCTCTTTTCTATGCATTTTGCTGCCCTATTTTGGCATTTTAGTTTAATGTTTATGCTTTGTTAGTTTATTTTAGAGTTAATGTGTGTTTTTATCTAATTGCAGGTTTTTGGCCCAAAGAAGTCCTGTTCGTATGCTTTTCGATGAAGCCTGAGCTGAGGATAGAGACTTGGATGTCGCTGAGGAAGCATCGAGCATTGTTTCGAGCTGAATTGAAGAAGACAAGTTCATCTATCGATAGATGTATATGGGTATCGATAGATGATGGCCTCTGTCAAGTATTTTTGAAATTCATGCAAGTCCTATCGATAGGTGGCTTTCGCTATCGATAGGTGATGGCCTCTGACATTCAGTTCCTGAAAAAAAAAATCTATCTATAGGCACTATCCGTTATAGATAGGTGTCAAGTTCTGTCCAAGGGCGATTTCCATTGTTCGAGTTCTCTATCAATAAATGTTCATCCGCTATCGATAGAGAACTCCTAAATTCGACAAATTTGAGACTTTTCTTTGTAAATAGCTGGAGTTTGAGGGGCATAAGAGTCTTTTGACTCCATAGGGTTTATGTAGGCTATAAATAGTAAGCTATAGAGAGAGAAAAAGGGAAGCCCCCCTTTTTGGAGCATCTTTCTCTTTTAGGATATTCTAGGATTTAGTGATTTTCTTGGCACTTTCTTGGGAACCAAACACCTTCAAATCTTCTCTTAAAGTCCTACATCGGAACTATGCGGCGGAGGAGCATTCAAGGATTGTCGATCTATCGCATGGCTGGCCAGGTCACTTGGCGGCGAGGCTTGGAGAAAGGTTTGGGTGAGGCTTTTGTTTCTGTTTTGTAATAAATGCTATTAAACGTTGGGATAGATTTGTATTCACGGACATTTGTTTATGAAATCGAATTTATCTTCAATTGTATTAGTTTTCTGTGATTGCTTTTACAATCGAATGCAAATGGTAATCTTGATAATGGATGATGGAGTAACCGAGGATTTTAATTGCTAGCATAAGATATGCATTCTCATATGAGTGTTGATAGTCTATGGCTTTTAATTGAACTTTGAGTATTCAATCATTTATACTCTTTCTAGGCTAATCTAATCTTGTAGATTGGGTTTCCCATTATCCCACATTATAATAGTATTTTCTATTACAACCGGTGCATGCTTATCCTATATCCAATCCAACCCCGTAGCTATTCTCCACATTTTGATTTTTATATTTTAATTTAGTTTAATTGTGCTTTTGTTACCAATTAAGGGAACCAATCAACCAAATCAAACTTTGAACTTAAATCTCACTAATTTAGATTATTTTAAACTTCCAAATCGAATCAACCATTGTTCTCTGTGGACGACCCGCACTTTCGTTGACTCTACGAATTGAGGTTGACTATCTGTTGAGTATGGTCTTTATAAATATTAATCTTGGACGCGTGACGAAGAATTAACCTCCCTTGCCGTAGCGCGGCCAATTTTTGGTGCCGTTGCCGGAAAACGTGCATTGAGATGAATAGGAAGTTTTAGAAGAAGTCTATTCTAGCCGTAATTAAAATTTTCTTTCTTTTCATTTTCTTTTTCCTTGTTACCTTTGATTTGCTTTTCCTTGTTTCAGGTAGCTTTTTCTAGTCATTTCCACCTTGCTTAAGCTTGCGCGCTAAAAAGCCCTCGATAGCTAAATTGCTAAATTTGCTAAAACAGGATGGATAGGACCGCATAAAGACTAGCGATCTGGATCGAGGGGAGTATTTTCTTACCTTAGTTTTTCTTTTTTTTGAATTGCATCTCTTGCATTACATATAGTTAGGGGGTCGTCTTTGTCCGTATTTACCTAAGAAAGGAGGTGTGTATGAGGTAGATAGTAATACCATGATGAACCAGCAAGTAGCAGCGTTGTCCAAGAAATTGGATCAATTGCTTGCCACTCAAGGCCAACCACCTAGGATACCTTCTTACTTTGTTAACGAGCTGAGGTCTGTGGGATTTGCACAAACATAAGCCATGACACTTTTTTTTGTCTTATGGCTAATCAGGACCCAGACTTCATTCAGGATCAGGTAAATGCAACCCAAAGATTCTCTAACTCTTGGAATGACCCATATTTTAATTCTTTCAATTCGAATTGGGAGAGTCACCCTAACTTGCAGTGGTCTCAACCCTTTCAAGGGTCAAGCAATCAGTTTTACCAACCATTTAGGGAAATTTTTTTTGGGAGGATTCCAATATTGATCAATCCTATATGACTCCCCATCTCCAATCTCAGTACCAAAGTGTCACTCAACCCCAACTAGAGCAACCCCAAGGGAGTTTTGACTTTGAGACCACAGTTCTAATGCTTTAAAGAATATGGAGGCGAATCGCCAGGCCGATAGTCAACTTCTTCATTCTCATTCTCAGTTCATAGCTAAATTAGAGCAACAAGTGGGGCAAATCGCGGCAATTCTTAGTTGTCATGAGTAGGGTAGACTTCCGAGTCAACTCGAGCATAACCCCAAGGATACATTTGTGGGTGAAAGTTCTCATTTGCAGTACACTCAACACCATGAGGAAGTGAAAGCTGATATAAGTTTACGGAGTGAGGCGATCATTACTAATAAAGTTGGGAGGGAGTCTAGTGAAAGTGAGATAGGAGTTGAGTTTAAAGTCCCCGAGGTGGTAGAACTTATAGGGCAAGAAAAGCTTCCTAGTGAGAGAAAGATGCAAGAGGTTAGTGAGCCCGAAAGTGTCGGGAAATTAGGGAAAGAGGTTGAAGAGGCATTACCATATACTGTATGCTTTGATTCATTTGATATATGCCCGCCTCAATTTGATAACATTTGTGTGGACCTTGCTGTTTCAACGATTAATAAACTTTTTGAGTCCACACTGTTCTTAGGCATCATACCTTGGAGGCCTAAAGGTAAGTTATTTTCCCTAATGCTTCCTACTCTTCAATCAAATTCCTTAACTAAGTTTCTGTTATGTCGATTGAAGCTTTTACCTGCTAAAATTGTAAAACAAAAATTTATTTTCGGAAGGAGACCAAATGAGAAGGAATAATTTCGGTTTGAGTTTCTGATTTGATTTCTTCCATTCTCTTTTACATATTGTCTGTTGTGCTTTATTCTGATATACATACATTGAGGACAGTGCACGATTTAAGTTGGGGGGAGGAATAAAATTGGAAATTTTTGAAATTTTAGTTATTTTCCTTATGTATTGAGTGATTTTTGAACTCGTTTCAATATGTGTATGCTTTTATGAGTCTACAAATCTCTGAGTTATGGTTTGTTTTGAGCTTATGCATTTGTGTAGGTGAATTTCTGAATTGCACATGCACGAATCATTCATGATAATTTCTTAGCCAAAGAATACGTTGCTTAAATATTGTTCGTCCTTGTTTCATTCTTCATCTTTTGTCTCGATATAAAAATTCTATTTTTATCTTCTTTTTCTTTCTTATCTATTCATTCCACATCCATTTTTTTTTTATGTTAGTTTAGCATTTGCATGATGGATAGTTTGTTGCGCATTATTTAAACATTTGTGAGTCATGGGAAAGGATCATAGGCTATCATTGTTTATTTGAGCTTAAATTCTTTCATATATATATTGTCATTAGTACCTAATTTGAGCCTTCAAGTTTCATTTTATTGGCCAGCTTAGAGAGCCTAAGGGTAGAAGTTAGGTAAATCAATTCTTGGTTGGAGAGTCGTTTTCAAGTCTTTGAGTCTCGTTTTTGTTTCTGGTGTTTTGTGTGCCATGTCTCAGTATTGAGCAGTTTCTTTTAGTAAAGAAGATGAAATTAGTAATATTGGTAATGAAAGGGATTGAATAATGCATCTTAAAAAAAAAAAGAGTTTACTTGTGTATTACCCCTCTCAAAGCTAAAAATATAAAGCTCAATTCAAGTTGGAGGGTGTGTAAAAAAAATAAAAGATCAAAAGTGAATGATGCAACAAGAATAAAAGTCCAGAAACCCTTGTTATTCCAATCTTCTATGAGCTCAAGTGATTCTGCTAAAGAGCATGGTACACTGTTGTTAGTCATTGTGGGTTGGGTTGTGTAATTTTGGTTTGTTTTGTGTTTTTAGAGTAGTGTATGTGTCTTGTTTTGTTTTAGGTTTGGTGTACGTGATGGTTGGGTAGAGAACCTAAACCATGTTTTTTAAACCATCCCATGTTTTTGCTTTCCATCCTTGAACCAAAAGGCATTATTGAGCAAATAAAGTCCTATTTGATTCCATGAACTGCTTATGTTGGATTGTGTAACAACTTTACCATTTATTATGCATTTGTGTGTTAGTTTTGTTCTCATTCTCCATTCTTTTTGTACTTCTCTTCCGTAATGATGTTGTGCCTTCATTATTTTTCCGAACTTTTGTGTTTTATTTCTCAGTTTTCATTCTCTTCATCCTTCTTGTTTACCATCTCATTCATTTAAGCATGGTCATTTGATGGTTTGGAATATGATTGCATGATTCCACTTCACTACTCAAGGAGTTTGCTTATACGATGTTAGTTCAATGCATTGCATAATTTATGAGTAAATAGATTGATTAGCATGCCCATAGAGTTGAGATGTGTTTATTTTGATCTTAGTGAATAAGGGGGAATGGACTGAAATTTATATGTTTGTGGGTGTCATTTCTGCAAACCCTCACGAGACTATAACTTGTCCACTAGGGGGAACCTAGAGGTTTAAAGGCTTGTTGCATACGCTAAATGCAATTGCGATTCCCTGCGAAAGTGGCTTTTACTTAATTTGTTTTATTGGATATTTTGATTTCTTGTGTGCTTTTAGTGTTTTTCATTTTAGTGTTTGCTAGGGACTAGCAAAGTCTAAGTTGGGGGGTGTGCTTGTTCTGCGATCTTGTCTCTTTTCTATGCATTTTGCTGCCCTATTTTGGCATTTTAGTTTAATGTTTATGCTTTGTTAGTTTATTTTAGAGTTAATGTGTGTTTTTTTCCTTTTTGGCCCAAAGAAGTCCTGTTCGTATGCTTTTCGATGAAACCTGAGCTGAGGATAGAGACTTAGATGTCGCTGAGGAAGCATCGGGCATTGTTTCGAGCTGAATTGAAGAAGACAAGTTCATCTATCGATAGATGTATATGGGTATCGATAGATAATGGCCTTTGTCAAGTATTTTTGAAATTCATGCAAGTCCTATCGATAGGTGACCTTCGTTATCGATAGGTGATGGCCTCTAACCTTCAGTTCCCGAAAAAAAAAAATTGTCTATCTATAGGCACCATCCGATATAGATAGGTGTCAGGTTCTGTCCAAGCGCGATTTCCATTGTTCGAGTTCTCTATCGATAGATGTTCATCCGCTATCGATAGAGAACTCCTAAATTCGACAAATCTGAGACTTTTCTTTGTAAATAGCTGGAGTTTGAGGGGCATAAGAGTCTTTTGACCCTCTAGGGTTTATGTAGGCTATAAATAGTAAGCTATAGAAAGAGAGAAAAAAGGAAGCCCCCTTTTTGGGGAAACTTTCTCTTTTAGGATATTCTTGGATTTAGTGATTTTCTTGGCACTTTCTTGGGAACCAAACACCTTCAAATCTTCTCTTAAAGTCCTACATCAGAACTATGCGACGGAGGAGCATTCAAGGATTGTCGATCTATCGTATGGCCGGCTAAGTCACGTGGCGGCGGGGCTTGGAGAAGGGTTTGGGTGAGGCTTTTGTTTTTGTTTTGTAATAAATGCTATTAAACGTTGGGATAGATTTGTATTCGCGAAGTTTTGTTTATGAAATCGAATTTATCTTCAATTGTATTAATTTTCTGTGATTGATTTTACAATCGAATGCAAATGGTAATCTTGATAATGGATGATGGAGTAACCGGGGATTTTAATTTCTAGCATAGGATATGCATTCTCATATGAGTATTGATAGTCTATAGCTTTTAATTGATATTTAAGTATTCAATCATTCATTCTCTTTCTAGGCTAATCTAATCTTGTACATTCGGTTTCCCATTACCCCACGTTATAATAGCATTTTCTATTACAACCAATGCATGCTTATCCTAGATCCAATCCAACCCCGTAGCCATTCTCCACATTTTGATTTTTATATTTTAATTTAGTTTAATTGTGCTTTTGTTACCAATTAAGGGCACCAATCAACCAAATCAAACTTTGAACTTAAATCTCACTAGTTTAGATTCTTTTAAACTTCCAAATCGAATCAACCATCGTTCTCTGTGGACGACCCGCACTCCCATTGACTCTACGAATTGAGGTTAACTATCTTTGAGTGTGGTCTTATAAATATTAATCTTGGACGCGTGGCGAGGAATTAACCTCCCTTGCATTAGCACGGCCAGGTACCAAGGGTCCCATCTCTCCTGAAGATAAAACACGTGTTAGAAAAAATATTATGGGAAGATAGTATAAATAAATGTGGTTACCTTGTTAGGACGCATCCCTGCAAGAAAAGCGCTGCTATAGGCATAGTCATGCCTGTGGGTACCAGCACCCTCTCTCCGATTTGGGGCATATCGAGCAAGAATAGGCCAAACCTGATTATCAGTAGCAATCGTAGGGTGATTCAGGCGAAGGTACTCGTAAGCCCATACCTGTAGAAAAGACTGTGATGTCAAAGATAGGTAAAGAGGAGCTCGAATTATTATAAGTATGTATTCTTACCTCCCAGACGAATCCCATGCCTCCAAAGTCGATGCATGTTCCTCAAGACTGACAGCTTATAGTCCTGTACATCGTGGCCACGGCAGCGCCACCCTAGTCATATTGAGAGATGATATCAATGTTCTCCAAGCTCGCAAGGAAGCCTAGTGGGGCTAGATCAGCAGTACCAGCAAAGAGAGTGCATGACAGTACGTATAAGAGGAAAGCCTATACAATGTGATCAGAATCATGCCCCTCCTCTTCAGGCATGTTACTAAATATGGTTAAGAGGGTACTTCGGTGAACCGACTTCTTTACAATGTCGATGTCTACTCCTCTAAGATAAGTGTCCAGATAAACTGAGTTGCTACTTGCATCCCAATAGAAATCTAAAGGGCAACCCCCAATGGAAAGCCCATTGATCATAGTAAAGTCAAGTGGGGTCATGGTTATCTCCCTAAACTCAAAGTGAAAAGTATTGGTGGTGTCCCACCACTGTTCAGATAAGGCCATGAGAGCCTGCCTAACCATGGATTCGATCCAAAGAGAATCAATGAAGTCTCCAAAGCCTATCCTCCTGATTATTGCCTTAGTTAATGGCTGGAGGGTGTCCATTTTAGCCCACCATGTGACTATACCATGTAAGGAGGACCGAGTCCTAATGTCAAAATCTGGCTGCAAAAAATAAGGATTAATGGAATAGAGGTATAAAGGTGAGTTATGCTAATTCTTTAAATCAAAAGCACAAAATTAACCCACAAAATGACACATTTTCAAAATTGATTTCTCAAATATGCATCACTTTATGTGTTATCAATCTATTATTTTTAAAAAGATTACCATAAGTCATTTTGTGGATTAGCTTTCGGTGTTGTTTTAAGAGTTGACATAACTTATTAATATCCCATATGGTCTTTATTCATGAGAAATGGATTAAAATAAAAACCCCAAGAAAATGAATTTTAAATAATAATAATAAAAAAAAAAAACCTTGAATTGAGTACTTAGCATGAATAAATTTTGAAGCAAAAACCACTTAAAAGTTATGGAGATGGCATTGGAGTGAATAGTATCTTGAGTGAGAAAATGAGCTAAGTACCAATCATGGAAAATTTTGGATATATGCACACTTGAAATGTTTTGAAAACTTGTCATGATATGAAAAATTATTTTTGAAAACATTGGGAAAAGCATGACATGATGAATTGCTTTGAAAATTGAAAATTGCCCCCGTTTGGGCATTTTATCAAAGACTTAGTGTGTATATATTTGAAATAAGTTATGAAAACTTGTCATGATGCTTTGAAAGTATCGAAATGATGTTAGAAACATATTTGAGTCATGACATGAAGAATTTGAATTGAAAAATCAAACTTTAAGTTCTCTTGGAAATTTTATCAAACACTTGGTGGGCAACATTTCAAGCTTGTGAGGCTAGTGAAGTGGGGCTTCCAAACTTTTCCAAATACAAATTTCATGAATATAAGTCATCAAGCAATATCCAAAGATCAATATTGAAGTCTCTAGATATTGAAAATTCAAAGGAAATGCATGGAAAGTGAGTTTACCTCTTGAGTGGTGTGGATATATGATAGATGGGTTTGAGGCTCCAATAGCAAGCTTGTGTTATTAGGATCATGTGATGGTGCCTTGTAATTCTTCATCTTCATATAAGGATTCATTACTCCTATTTGCCATGAGTATGAGTAGTGGAGGAGCTTGAGAAAATGGGTATGTGTGGATGTGTATTTGGGTTTTGGATCCCAAATTTGAAATGCAATGATGAAATCCTAGGTTTTGATTCACAAATTGGAGTATGCAGCAACACTAGAGGTGTTTGGGGATGGATTTGGATGAAATAAAATCAAATTTGAAAGATTTTTGAAAGAAATTGAAAGTTCTAGAGAGAGAAAGTGTCTAATTGGATGATAGTTGAAGTGAATGTGCAAATGGATGACAAAAAGGCTTAAATGGAGATGAGTGGTTCGGGTGGCCATCCCCTAGGGGACGGCTGGCCGTCCATCTTGGACGGTTGGCCATCCTCAAGTGGATGGTCATCCAAGTTTTGGCCCAATTTTGATTTTTGTTGGGCTTTAGAGGCCCATTAAGCTCAATTTTGACTTTTTGGCCTATTTGACCCATTTTCTTTCTAATATTGATTTGGAAAAGTTCAATGGATTGAGATTGAATATGATTTGATGTATGGATAAGAAATAAGGAAGGGTTTGTGCATGCAAAGATAAGATTTGAGTGATAGTGAATAGGAAAATTCACATGAAATGATAAGTTTTTGGTTGAAAATCATGAGATACGAAAGTGGATGATGAAAGTAATATGTGAGTAAGGTTGGTAATCATGAAATGGTTACAAGCACAAGTGAAATGATGAAATTGTGAAGCCCATGAAGGGATTGTGAAGATAAGATAGCCCTTTGAAGGTTTGTAAATGAGAAAGGCCCACTTCGGAGGCCCAAATCAATAAAGGTTGTGTGGATTGCATGAGATGTGAAGAAATACGCATGAAATGTGTATGAGAATAATGTCAAGTGATATTGATAATGTTGAGGAGTGCAGGTGTCGATGATAATTCAAGTTGTCAAAAAGAAATGGTGGCAAATTAGATTGAAAGTGTGTGTGTGACTTCCAAAAGAGTCGTAGACTCTAAGGATAAGATTGTGTTTTTTGGAAGTGTGTGTGTTACTTCCAAGAAGATTCGTAGACTCTAAAGATAAGAGAACCAGAAGTGTGTGTAGGACTTCCAAAATTGGAAATATGTGTGAGATTTCTTCTTAAGATAAGGTAACCGAAAGTGTGTGTAGGACTTCTAAAATTGGAAATATGTGTGAGATTTCCTCTTTAGATAAGATAACTGGAAGTGTGTGTAGGACTTCCAAAATTGGAAAGATGTGTGAGATTTCCTCTTAAGATAAGATAACCGGAAGTGTGTGTAGGACTTCCAACTGCAGTCCCTCAAGATCATCGGAAGTGTGTGTTGGACTTCCAATGATGATCAATTGGAAATATGTGTGAGATTTCCTCTTAAGATAAGATTATTAGAAGTATGTGTGTGACGTCCAAGAAGACTGCGGTCTCCCGGGATAAGATTATTAGAAGTGTGTGTGTGACTTCCAATAAGAGTCGTAGACTCTTAAGATAAGATGATTGGAAATATGTGTGTGATTTTCAAAAAGACTGTGGTCCCCCAAGATTATCGAAAGTCTGTGTAGGACTTCCAAAGATGATGATTTGATTGGTATTTGTGTGTAATTAATTTGATTATCCCTTTTCTGTCGTGGTAGAAATGGGATGTCATTTTATTTCGTTGATATTCACTGGCGAAGCCATGAACATCAACGAGGTGAAAGGAATCATTCGAAATACATGGAATCGCAACGGAAGACAAAATAAAACTTTTTTAAATTGATGATTCCATCATCGAATATCCTAACCAAGAATCGAACAAGCATAGGGACATGTGATTTACATACAAGCAAATAAAATTTATTAAATATAAATTAATCTTACTTGATTCGCCTTTCGATTTGCAATCCTCGATCTTGAACTTCAACGCGATGAAGTCTCCAACGGTATCCACACTAATACAAGACCTCTTGAATCCTTGAAGCTTCTCTACAATGGAAGAATCAAGCTTGGGAGAGGGGAGAAACTTTTTCTCTAATTTGATGATGGGAGGCTTAGTGCTAGCTTGTCTCATCA
>JAESVK010033834.1:0-11296 GCA_017140935.1 Hamamelis virginiana | reverse complement strand
CAGACCGAGTATATTGCCTTTCTGTTGTTTTGGATAAGTAAATATTTGTTTTGTACTGCGGCTTTTCAAGTAGTGAAGGCCGATTTGAAATTGGCCTATTTTCTTAGCTATGGTCATAAGGTTTCTCTAGGCCCTCTCGTTTTATCTAGTCTGTATCGTGGGGTCTATCATCTCTTGACTTCTGACTTTAAAACCTGGGGTGGCCCTTTATGGATGCTTCAGATTTGGCTTTATGCTTATTTTCCTTCAATAAGTCCAACCTTTTCTTTTCGGCCTAGTGTGCCTTCTCTTGGTCATCAATTCATTCATCATACTGGTGTACTTCCTTCTTTTTCTTCTTGTTTCAAATTTTTCTTCTTTGATAAAGACCGATCTCGTTTTTTCATCTATGACAACCCTTCATTTCTCCCTTTGTGGGTAACCCAAGCCATTGATTTTTCACTTCGGCCTGTGCCCTTGCTAAATTTTTGGAGTAGTGTTTTGACCGCTAGGGACATTCATCACAGAGTCATCATTGAGAAGTCTGCTAATAACCGCTGTGGGGTAGAAACTTATAACCCTCACTATGTAGCTCGCCAATTTGGCTTGATACAATCCATTCCCTTCCCAATAACCTTTTCGGTCAACTGTGGTTCCTTGGAGAGACCAGCACTTGTAAAGGAAGCTGATGTGGAAGGGGTGGACCGAATTTATTCATTAATTCGGCCTGCATCAGTCCCTCCATTTCCCATTAATGAAGATGCCACTGCAGATTTTGATCTTTTTTGGTCTGAGTATCTGAGGCCGTACCGGTCGAATGAGTCTGTTGATAGATTCCTTCTTAACTGTACATCTGATAGTGAATCTAGCAACACTGACCATTCATCTTCTCTTCAGTCTGCAGGAGACAAGAAACAAAAGAAGAAAAAAGGTATTCCTCTAGACCAGTATGAAGACTATCAATCGGTCTTGGCCTTTGAAAAGTTTTATGGGATCAAATGGGTACAATCTAGATTTAGTGAAATTCTTGATGAAATGCAAGATGTAATTTTAAGAAAGAAAAGTTTACAAAAAGATTTATTTTTTGAAAAACATCGGTTTAAAAGACGAATAAACTGGGACGCCTTTCATGACCGTTTTAATTCTTTTTTGGAAAACCATAGACCGAATATGCCTTCTACTTCTCTAAGTATAGCCGATTTTGTACCTATTGATCCCATAACTCGGCCACCTGAATCAACATCTGATGGTGTTACTTGGAGTGGTCACTTCGCAAATTGGCAAGAAGTCCGAATGTGGAAGGATCGTTCCGTGTATACGCCACTTGATGTTCGATTTAGAGTGGGTAAGTTTCTATTATTTGTGTGTTATATTTTTGATCTGACTGATCCTGAATTCGTATTTTTTGCAGCTGGCCGATATGCTGAAATTCAAGATCGGCCACTGGCACCTTTCGAGCCAATTCTTTCCTCAGAAGAAGAAGAAGAAGATGCCCCAGTAGATGCTAATCCTCCTCCTCCTCCTCGCCAACCTAAAAGGAAGGCACCAAGCAAGGCCACCGCCAAAGCTCCAGTGGCCAAAGTGGCCAAGGTGGCGAAGCAGTCCAAAGGCCGACAGGACCTGGATTCCCTTTTTCAATCCTTGGGCCAACAGAGTCAGCCTACTCCTTCTGGATCCCAAACGGATGCGACTCGCATGCCATCGAGTGAACCCTCTTCTCTACTACTCAAACGGTCATCTCAGGCCGATTCCGGAACTCATGCTGCTATAGACTCCCCTCTTCCTGCTATTTATCCTTCCCCAATTAGGTCGTCAGCCACACTGAACACACCTCCTTCAGGTCCTAGTCAAAGTCGGCCTACCTTGGTCGACCCTAGTGACACATTGGCTTGGCTACGATCTTTTTTGGGTGAATCTGCAGAGCCTGTGAAGCCTCCAACTCCGAAGCAGGCTGATGTTTCCGAAGCAAAAAGCTATCTGATGGCCGTTTCGACCATGGCTCTTTCTGATGCTTGCAAGGAGTCTGACCGAATAAGGTCTTCTGCTAATGTTCTCTTGTCCTCTCCTGATCTTACCCCAGGCCTAAGTGCGAACCTTCAGGCCTTTGTATCTTCTCTTGCGAATATATTCGTAAGTTATGAACAGGCCTGCAAGGAGATCGAAGAAGGGGAAAAGAACCTACAAAGGGGCTAAGATATGAAGTCCGAGGCTAGGGTTCATCTGAAGAATATGGAGAGCTTCCAGCTGATGATCCAGGAGAGTGGGAGGACTATTTCTGCTATAGCTGACCGAATTGAGAATTTGAAGAGGGAGCTCTATGACTTGCAGCGAGGGATTGAGAAGGCTGAAGAGGTGAAAGCAAAGGCTAATGAAGATATGATCAATACGGCCAGGACTGCTGAGGAACTATCAAGATTACTCAAAGCTCATAGTGTTCAAATGGAAAAGACAAGGATCCAAGTGAGTTTAGCTTCTGATAGATCGGCCTCTGCTATGGCTGATTGGGCAAAGGCAACGGACTTCTTGAAATTCTCTCTGAGTGTATCTTTACCAACAGATCCTCCATCGGTCGGCCTTGAAGTTTCTCAATCCCAAGTTGCCGTTGAAGTGGCTGAGAGAGAAAGCAATCCTTTGGCCATTGAGCCTATTGTACCCCCATCTTAGTTTTATTTTTCTGAACAATTTTCTCTGGCCGTTGAGCCTCTTGGATTATGATAACAATTTTCGGCCATTTGGCCTACTTGTATTTCAGTTACTTTTGATTTTTAATCTTTTGCGGTCAAAAGGTGACTCGCTATTATATTATGCTTCTCTTTTTTTATTTCGGCCTCTTAGCCGTTCTTTATTAATATGCCTATTGTTCATATATCTTTGTAACACTGTTCCCACATAGTAGGATGATACTTCTTAAGATAACGGCCATTAATTGGCCGATTATGAATGTTTGAATCCATATCCTGCAAGTGATAGGCTCCGCCTTTTAATACTTTATAAATCTTAAAAGGTCCTTCCCAATTTGGGGACCATTTTCCAAATTCATTACTCTTGGTACCGACTGGTAAAATAACTTTCCAAACTAGATCATTTTCAACAAACGTCTTAGGTCGAACCTTTTTATTATAAGTTCTAGCGACCTTATCTTTTTGTGCTTTTAAATGATCAAGTGCCATAAGCCTTATTTCATGAAGGTCTTCAAGTTCGGCCAACATGGCATCTGAATAATCTTGATTTGATAAACGATTTTGTTGCGCCACTCTCATTGACCGAACTGTTATTTCCATTGGTAAAACGTCATCATGACCATAAGTTAACTCGAAAGGAGTTACTCCTGTACTTTCTCTTTTAGAATTCCTGTATGCCCATAATGCTTCAGACAAGAATTCATGCCAAACCCTTGGGTTATTTTCTACCATTTTTTCAATATTGAGTTTCAGAATTTTGTTGGTTGATTCGGCCTGTCCATTGGCTTGAGCATAATAAGGTGTTGAATGAATTATTTCAAAACCATATTCTTTTGCGACAGCCATTACTTCACTACCAGTAAAAACTGATCCTTGGTCGGCCGTAATTGTTTGCGGAAGACCAAATCTGTGGATAATGTTTTCTTTGAGATATTTTATTATTTCGGTCTGTGTGACCGTTTTTAGGGGAATAGCCTCAACCCATTTTGTAAAATAATCAGTGGCAACTAAAATGAATGCATGTTTTTTAGAAGATAGTGGGAAAATTTTACCAATTATATCAATGGCCCATCCTCTAAATGGCCAAGGTTTTACAATGGGATGTAGTGGAACAGCAGGCACATGTTGAATTGGGCCATACCTTTGACAGGCTTGACATCCTTTAGCATACTTTATACATTCATTAAATGAATTCGGCCAAAAATAACCGTATCGTCTTATAAGCCATCTCATTTTTATGCCGGCTTGGTGTGCGCCGCATATTCCTTCATGAACTTCGGCCATAACCTGCATTGCTTTTTCTTGTGATATGCAGAGTAGTAATAGGCCGTCCGGGCTCCTTTTATACAATTCATCATTTAACAAAACAAATTTCAACGAAAGCCTTTTGATTTTGATGTCAGTCTCTTTGGTCGGATCTTTTAAATACGCAATGATAGGAAATCTCCAATCATTTTGAGTAATATCTAAATTCATTATTCCATGGTCGACTAAAAATAGAATTGAAGATTCAACTCTTTTTTCAATTGTGACCGTCTTTTTTAATATTCCTAATGGAATTTTGAAACCTGAGGCTATTTGGGCCATTTCATTGGCCTCGTTATTTTCACTTCTTGGAATAAATTGCATTTCGACCTCGATAAATCGGTCAATTAAATCCTTGGCTTTGTAATAATATTTGATTAGGGACTCACTTAAACATTTATATTCCCCTGTTAATTGTTTAATAACAAGTTGGGAGTCCCCCTTAATTTTTACAGCCACTACCCCTAAATCAAGTAAAATTTCGAGGCCTATAATTAAAGCTTCATATTCGGCCTGATTATTTGAGCATTCGAAATCCAATTTAAGGGAAAAACAAGTTACCTTTTTCGTAGGCGAAATGATAATAATTCCTGCTCCAGCACTTTCCTCCGTTCTTGAACCATCAAAAGTAAGGGTCCAAGGTGCCAAACCAATATTATCAATCTCAATACTTGGAAATATTTCGGGCTCGAGATCGATATTGGGATGATCAGCTAAAAAATCGGCCAACGCCTGGCCTTTTATCGCCTTTTGAGGGACATATACTAGGCTGAATTCAATCAACACTAAAGTCCACTTGGCGATTCTTCCTCTCACAATCGGTCTATTAAGCATGTATTTAATAACATCGGTCTGAGAGATAATATAGACTTCAAAAGGAATCATATAATACCTTAATTTAATACAAGCAAAATATAAAGAAAAGCATAGCTTCTCAACCGCATTGTATTTTATTTCTAAATTGTTCAAAGATTTACTTAAATAAAATACGGCCTGTTCGTAGCCGTTTTCTTTGTCCTGGGCCAACATAGCACCCAATGAGCTTTCAGAGGCCGATATGTATAATTTGAGCGGCTTCCCTTTTATTGGCGGCATTAAGACAGGTGGTTTGCATAGATATTCCTTTATCTTTTCGAAGGCTTCCTGGTGATGTTTTTCCCACACGAAATCGTCCTCTAACCGAATCTTTAACAAGGGTGAGAATGCTCTGGTTTTGCCTGCACAATTAGAAATAAAACGGCGCAAGAAGTTAATTTGGCCTAGGAATCTTTGTAACTCTTTCTTATTGGATGGAGCATTAGCATTTTGAATGGCCTTGGTTTTATTGATATCGACCTCAATACCTTTTTGGTGGACTAGAAATCCTAAAAAATTACCGGCCGATACGCCGAATGCACATTTTAAAGGATTCATCTTCAATTTATGTTCTCTCATCTTTTCAAAAGATCTTTTTAGATGTAAGAGATGTGTTTCAATATTGGTCGATTTGACCACTACATCATCCACGTAGACCTCCATGAATTCTCCAATGAATTCATGGAAAATAACATCCATTGCTTTTTGATAGGTCGATCCAGCGTTAATTAGTCCAAAAGGCATGACTACCCATTCAAAAGTACCAATGTTACCTGGACACCTAAAGGCGGTCTTGGATATATCTTTTTCGGCTATAAAGATTTGGTTATAGCCGGAATGGCCGTCCATAAAGGACAACATTTGATATCCTGTGACCGAATCAACCAGCATATCGACTACTGGCATAGGGTACTCGTCTTTGGGAAAGGCTTTATTAAGGTCTCTGAAATCAATGCATACCCTAAGTTTCCCATTTTTCTTTATTACTGGGACTATATTAGATATCCAGTCCGCATATTGGGCAGGCCGTATAAATTTGGCCTTGAGTAACCTATTAATTTCTTCCTTGACCTTTAAATGGATTTGTGGGGCCATTCTTCTTGGTGGTTGTTTATATGGCCTAAATCCCTTTTTGATTGGTAGTTTATGCTCAACTAGAGATCGGTCAAGGCCTGGCATCTCATCGTAATCCCAAGCAAAGCAATCTCTATACTTTTTTAACAGGTCAATCAATAGGATTTTATCTTTTTCTGGTAGGCTTTGATTAATATATATCGATCTATTTTCTCCTAGAGAAACTTCTTGTAATGGATCTTTAACTTCGGCCGTTTCGTCACTAAGTCTTTTTGGCTCAAGATTCAAATCTTGCCATGTAATTTCATCGATGTTTTCATCGACGCAGTCGGCTAGACTAGCCGACATATTTCTGGTGGCTTCAGATTCGATCAAATATGCTGTAATCCGAGCCAAAGTTTCTTTACATTTTTCTTTTGTCGTCTGATCCATGAATAACTTTGGGAAAATTAATTTAGGCTGTCTACGTCCAGAGAGGATGTAGCGACCTTGGTTGGTCGGCCATATTTGTCTATACCGGAAAACTGTAATGGCATAGCTCCAAAATTATATAATTTTGACTCAACAACATTAGTTGGAATTGGGAAAGGATTGTTATCCGCTTCAATTAATTCGGCCTTACAATCTTTCCACATGATTAACATTTGATGCAAAGAAGAGCGGACACACATATTAACATGTATCCAATCTCTTCCTAGCAAAGCATTGTAGTTGGCCTCAGAGTCCATTACGAAAAATGCTGTTAACCTAGATGTACTGCCAACTGCTACTTCTACAGGCGTTATTCCTAATGGTTGTACTGGGCTGCCAGTAAAACTGGCAAGTGAAATTTCGGTCGGTAGAAGATCGGCCTTTGTTTTTCCTAACCTCTTGAAAACGGAAGTTGGTAAAATATTGACCGAAGCCCCATTATCAATTAGGACTTTAGAAATTGGTCTTCCGTTGAAATTAGCTTTTATATACAGTGGTCGAAGATGTTTAGTCATGTTACTTGCTGGTTTTGGGAAACAGATCCCACCGCAAGTCATACCTAATTGTTGTTTGACCAACGATTCTGGCCGACTATCATTTGAAGATGAACAAATGGTTAATCGGCCATCTACTTTAACATCTATATCATCTTCTAGATATTTGGGTTGGTCTTCCTTTGCTTGAAATTCATAAGGGAGGGTGAAGACCATGTTTACCTGGGTTTCAGTTGGCAATGTCCCAAATTGGATGAAATGTTCTCCGGGTTGCCTCTGATTGTCTTTTTCTTCTTTTCGACCACCAGGTTCTGTTTTGCCCCCTTTGTTGTTGTCAGCCCGAACCCACTTGTTCTGGCCAATTCTGATACATCCTGTCCGTGCTAAGATTTGTTTTCTCTGTTCAGCAAATCTTCTCTGTGCACGCCTCAATTGTGTTTTGGTTAATTCGGTCTCCCTATGTTGAGGGAACTTGGGATGTCTAACCTGTAACCATTTGTTATTAGGCTGTGTTTGTGGAGGTTTGACCATTCTAGGTCGAGGAGATATTTCCATTTTCGCCCCAGGGGACGGTGGCTTCTCTCTACTTCCTTTGGTCATCCAGGCCTGAGGGGATTTTTCGGCCTTATTTTTTGTTGATGGCAGCTTCTCTTTATCGGAGTTGACCCTTTTTTCGGGTGGAGACCTGTTGGTCTTGCTTCCTGAGGATGGTCCTTTTTTGTCGCCGGTATTGCTCGATCCGGCATCCTCAAGTAGCATGTCGTTCCTCAGAGATACTTTAAAACTCATACCTTGAGGGCTGAAGGCCTTTTTGACCTCTCTGGAGCCAATCTTGCCCTTACAGTCCTGGGCTTGGAACTCAAAATCCGGCTTGTAGTCTCCCATTAATGGCCGACGGCGTTTGTTTTCAATGATAGTTCGTTCGACCACATTTGTGGCATTGGTGAAATGCGATTGCTGCTTTGGCCTAGCTAACTCCATGAAACATCTTCCACAATGGACTGGATATCCATTGATTAAGCTATATTGCTGGAGTGATTGTTTCGACCATTTCCTATATTTGTGATAGGTGCCTGTAAAAGCATAATCTGCCGGATTCGGCTCCCTCCTCGTAATGTTGAGTTTTCTCATGGCCGGTTGTTTATGAGATTCGGCCTCCACACGATTGTCCGAGGTGATCTTTCCTTTGCCTTTTTCTTTGGCCGCGTCTGGTGTTGGTGGGGCGGCCACTTGCTTTTTCGACTCCTGCATATACAGTATGTTAATAGAAAACTCTGGAGGGAAAGGATCATCCTCATCTATTACATTCACATTTCTATCGGTTTCACTGAACTTCAACTTTTGTTCACCGATAGATTTTTGGATTGCATCTCTCAGAACGATGCAATTGTTTGTATTATGCGACCATAAGTCATGCCATTTACAATATTTTTTATTTTTTATTTCATCTCTTGATGGTATGACATGGTTTTCAGGCAACTTTATCTGCCTATCTTTGAGTAGAAAGTCAAAGATCTGTTCTGTTTTTGTCACGTCAAAATCGTATTTTTTCTCTTTATAATTATTGCTATTCAGCCTCTTTTGACCGTTTGACTTTGATTCCGTAACATCTGATTTAGCCCGTACTAGGGCTTTGCATGAATATGGCCTTGTTAGAGCTAATTCGGCCAAGGCGACTTCATTTTCCTGGTCTTCCTCATCATCATTGGTGACCTCAAGGTAACCAGTATCTCTGTTTTGGTTCCTATAGTAGGTCCCTCTAGAGGATATCTTCCTCTGGTTTTCTTCTTCAAGAATTTTTTCATATCTAGAAACTGATGATAAGAGGTGTCCTAGGTCGATGAATTCTTGACCCACAAATCTTTTTCTATTTTCAATATTAAGGCCACCCATTCCCATTTTTACACAATCAGATTGTGATAAGGTGGTCCTACATTTATTCTCTGCAGTACGGAATCTAGAGATAAATACCTCTATTTTCTCTCCTGGCTCTTGATACATGCGAGCCAAATCTCCGACCGTAACTTCGGCCTCTGCTCTATAGAACCTAAGATGGAATATACGTTCCAATTCCTGCCAAGTTGTTATTGACCCTGGTGGCAGGTTTACATACCAATCAAAGGCCGAACCCGTCAAGGAATTAGAAAATAGCCTTAATTTGAGGAAGCTATTGGCCGCAGCTATCCCACACTGGGTAGTGAATCGGCCAACATGTTCGTAGGTGGATTGTTTGTTATCTCCCGAAAATAATGAGAAGTCTGGAACTTTGTACTGTCTCGGGAACTCGTATAGTTGGTCGATATAATCTGGATATGGTTTGCAATACGCGGTCCTGATGTTAGGACTACATAGACCACCCATTTGTTCCCTAATTATTTCGGTGACCTCATCCCTGTTGAGGTAAGGCCGATTTGGATGAACTGGTTCAAACATATTTCCACCTAGCTGGTTTCCTAAGGGATATTCGGCCGTATTTTGTTGGCCGTACATGTGATGGACATGGGGTGTAGGTATGGGATTGTGTGGAGTTTGGACTTGAGGGTATGCCTGTGTGTATTGCCCACTATTCTCTATAGGCCCCATTGGTACATTTTGGACTGGAGAACTGAAATTCAGTTGCCCCCCAGCACTTGTTGCTTGGGCTTGGCCGAACATCTGTTGCCCCCCAGGTATTGGGGAACTTGTAATGTTATTCGGTGCGTAATTCATAGGAACTTCCTTTGTTCCACTTGGGCCAATGTGTGGCCTATACACAGGATTGTTGTAAGTCGTGTGTATGGGTGTATTGAACATTTGGTTTTGGTTGATATTGCCCATTTGACTTACTAGTTCAAAATTTGCGTTCGGCCTTTGTTGTATTTTAACTTGGCCGTATTGAAAATTCTGATTTTCTGCCAGGTCTGTATTGCGGCCTCTATTTCTAACACTTGAGGCCGAGTCTTGATTCATCGCAGGACCGAGTTTTTCGGTCATAAAATCCATTACCCTATCCATATTTGATTTCAGACCACTGGCCACCATTTGGTTAGACTCTGTGAAAGTCTTTAAAATGTTGGCCATTTGGGACATCATTGCTTGGCTTTGCTCATGCATTCTCTCATCAAAATGCATCCTGCATGCGGCTAAAACATTATTAGCCATAGCCTGTTCGTGGGTTTCTCTAAATTCCTCAAGTCTTGCTTGAGTACTTGAGGCGGTATCTTCGGGTGAGTCAGATGCCTCTACATTCTCCTTGGCTTTATCTCTCGTGTTATCTTTCTTAGGAGCCATAGAAATAAATTATTTTAACACTTAGGGTCCCACCGGGCGTGCCAAAAATGTTGGCGGCAAACCGGTTCTTTAGAAAGATGTGTGTGAATTGCGGGCGTGCCAACTACAAACAATCAAATGAGTGCAGGTTCTCCTTGCCTTGAAGCCTCAAGGACTTTTGCAATGTTAAATATGGAACAAATAAAAATAAAATGTAATTAACTCAAAAGAAACAAATACGTACCATGTATTGGCTGAGTACAGATTTGCTGAATGAGCTTTCAATAAAGATGAACAGAGACTGATCCCTGACCAAACTAGAGTTTGGATTCTTCAGTTACAATAAGTTACTCCTAAGAAATTGAAAAGCGACTAGGAAAGCTAAGAACAAGACTAAAAGACTAAAAGCTGATGCTTGATTTTGATCGTGGATCCTTTGTTTCTTTGTCCCTTTCAGCTTTTATAGAGGCTGAATGTGTTTGTAACTAATTCCATGTGTCAAATCCCAGTTGGCTAAAGGTTATAGCCGTTCCATATTTTATGGGATTAGTTGAAATCGTGTATCTTCAATATCTTTGATCTGGTCTTCATATATGAACGTGCATTCGAACTCCCAGCCAGATGTTGCCACGTTGCCACGTTTCTCATCAGATATCAACATGCATTTGAGCTCCTTGTCAGATGTTGCCACGTGCCTTTCATGTATTGGCTGTATCAAAGTTATCAAGGCCATATTTGATAGAGGATATCTTGTTGGCCTATTCTTTTTATGGCCGATATTTCATAGACCGAATATATATTGTCTTTCCTTAATTTCGGCCTTCTAAGAATATTGCTTCGAGATTTTCGGCCTTCACAATCATTGACCGATTTTTAGTGTGGTAACATTTGCCCCCCATATTTCATAATTAAAATGAATTATGGAATATATCAGTGTATGAAAATCGGTCTTACATCATTTTTGACCGATTCAAAATGTTTTCGGCCTATCGTAATAAACCCGTTTAGATAACTCACTACCAAACGTCAGACTAGTTATGGCGCATAGAATATGTGGCATTAAATGAGCCGTCGTTTTGAAACCGCCTTGCAGTAAATTAATACGGCTCTGCCGTTTGGTTGTACGGCTCTGCCAGAAGTGACATCATCAGTCACGTCTTTTCACGTCTCTTGGGCGCGAAAAAATAG
>JAESVK010033819.1:0-10877 GCA_017140935.1 Hamamelis virginiana | reverse complement strand
AACTTAGGACTTCTCTTCTCATCCCATATTCCATAGGACTTCTCTCTCCCTTTTTGTCTATATATCTCCCTCTTCTTTTCTATCATTTTCTTCTAAGATCTATATCCCCCTTCTTTCTATTCTTTTCACTATAATTCTTTAGAATAGTTACATTGATTCGAAAGACTATAACAGATTGTCTTGTTGTTGTACCAGTTATGGAGGTAATAATATAACTTTGTGGTATTTCGAATCATTTTAATTGTTTGTTTTACTTGTTATATTTCAATTTATTTATAGTTATTTTGCCTTCTATTATACAATTAAAGTTCTCTTCATTAAGGCAAAGTCGGACCACTACAATTGCTTGATACATATTTGGTTCGTTCATCTTCGAACCAATTACAAACCTTGATAAAGTGTAAGGTTAACCTTACTAGCACGCCCGCACTAAATCCACACATGTGAACTGGGACTTTAAAGATTTCCGGTGTGAACAATTATAGATGTGGTTCTCTTTTTTTCAGACGAAGTGCTCTACAATCCTTTTTGAAAGCTATGCTATTCTGACACTCCATGCCTTCAGTTATGCTTTCCCTTCTAATGGATTGTAGACCACACCATGCAAGCACGATATGTTTTTGTGTTTTGCAGAGCTTAACTCTTTCTTTTCCAAGAACCTTATAATTTTATTCCTTCAACTTAGACACAATTTACACATTGCATTTCTATAATTTTGATTTTTAAATACATTGAGCCCCTATATTTATGGTACTGTTACTCTTCGGTTAGTAGGCCGTTTGATTCTTTAGCAGAAAGAGGATTTGAGCAAACTTGTTTCTGAGTGATATAAATTAAAGAAACATTCTAGGATCGTCATCTATCACTGCACAAATTTTCATATTTTTCTAATTTATGGATTATTTTAAGTGAATTTATTTTTATGTACAAAAAAAATGCATAATAAATAATCTACATATAAAACAATTAGAAAATTGTTTCAAAAATTACTTTATATTGCCAACGTTAACATTCAATAATAAAAATTTAAGTCAGTAATGACCAATTTAGCTTAAATAAATATTGTGCGCTCATTAAAGTTGTTGAGTAAAAATATGGTAAAAAGTCTCACAAATTAAACTATAGATGATCAATGCGTTGAAAAAAAAAAGAAAAAAAAAAAAAGAGAAGAAACATATAGATGTACAATGCAATGTATAAATGAATGTAAGTTGAAAGGATGAAACTATAATTTCTCCCTTTTAATCCAGATAAGTTATGTTGTGTGTGTGAGATCCATTGTCCATTGATAAGATAAGCCAACTAGCTAATACTTTGTTTGGTAAAATTTATAGGCTCCCGCAGGTCCCATGACTATAATCTTAAATTATAATTTTGGAGTATACATGATATCCAACAATGATATTTATGTGAATCTCAAAATCTATGAAGAATAGAGAAAACATGTATAAAATCAGTTTCTTTTCTTAAGTAACCATATGCAATATTTTTCTAGCTCTCATTCATTGTGAGCTCCAACAAAAGGACAAATATTTAAGAATTTTAGTGACTTCTTTTTGCAAGATCTCGGATGAACCCGATAACTTCACCATTAAAGCTCCATTTGGATTAATTTTGCCTAAAATTACTCTTAGAGAACTATCTCAATCTTCACATATCTCTCTAAAGTTGTATCCAAACCATCTTTTTACATATCAAAATTTTAATACTAGAAATAATTATGGTAGAAGCTCGAAGACTAATTTGACCAATCTGTAGACATCCATTTTTGACTATGAGTATGGTCATGAATGGTTGCCTGTGTTTAGAGATAAAATAGGGTGTTGTAGACATCCATTTTTGACCATGAGTATGGTTATGAATGGTTGCCTGTGATTAGAAATGAAAAAGGGTGTTAAAACCCTAAGTTCCCAGTTTTACCCTTTGTGGGTAATTAGGTAGAGGTCATTATCACATGTAAGTTTTTAGGTCAGATTGAGTCGGTTCTTTTTGCATTAGGTTTTTAGAGAGTCTAGGAACATCCCTACAAAATTTCATGGCATTCCAAGCCAGGCTTGATAGAAAATAAGGCCTTTTGTGACTGAAGGGCAGTTCTGTCTTTTGAATCACAAAAATCCTGAATGACTGTCGATCTTGTCTCGAATGGTCTCGAGACTTTGGCATAGATATGTAAAGTGTGTTTGGTAGCTAAGTTGATCAGTGGCAAGGTCTGTGGAGCCTTCTGGCTCATATTTGGCTCGAAAGGCTCGAAAGGCCCTTTCAAAGCCCAGATTAGGGTTTCGACCGGAAGCGACCGGGATTCGATTTTTTTATCAAACCAAAGCCTTCAAAGGCTTCAAAACACTTTCCAAAAACATTTTAAAACTTTTTTCGAGAAGAAGAAATGATTTCGAAAGCAATCGGTTAGCAAATTTCAAAACCCTAATTTGGGCCCGGCAGGCCCTAAACAGCTAATCGGTCGACTTTTCCCTAAACCTTTGACCTTGGTCAATGAATTTTCACTTCAAACACTTCTTAAAACATGGAGAATCGAATCACGATCGTTTCGGCGCTTGAATCGTCAAATTTGGACTTAAAACGAGCCCGAAAAGCCGAAAAAAGCCGAAACCGGATCAAAACGGGCTGAGACAGGCCCATATAGGGCAAAAATAGCATGGAGGATCGATGACCATCCACCAAGGATGGCCAACCATCCATGAAGGACGGCCAACCGTCCCAAGGAGGACGGCCATCGATCATTTTTGCCAATAAATTGTTTTTCAGAGTTTTTTTCCCGACAGGACTCTTCCAAGCCCTACCATGTGTCCAGTTCGGCCATGGGGACTTTTGGATGAGTATGAACACCTTGGAAGACTGATTTTGAACCCTTGGATCATTCCTAAGGGATTTAAACTCAACCATTGATCAAACTCAGGCCTCCCTATAAATAGAGGGCCCTGAAATCAGTTTCAACACACAGAAAAAAGCTTTAGAGAGCTAGCTTGGAGAGCAGAGGCTTGAGCAATTGCACAAGCTTCCCCTATAGAAATCTAGCTTAAGTTTTAAAGTCCTTGAGGTCCTTGGAGTCCTTGGTGCGTGAGGAGAAGGTTTGGAGCAAGAGGGAAGGAGGCAAAAAGGTTAGTGGAGTTCTATAGTTTGAAGTTTTGAATTTTTCTTCTTCTTCTTCTTCTTCTTCTTCTTTTTCTCCTCTTTTATGTCTATGTTGTATTAGGATTAAGTATTTAGAATAGGTTTTCATATTATTCTAGTATGCATGATAGGGATTAATGATAGGGATTGGTTTATGCTAGGATAAAAGTTTGCATCTCTCTTTGTTCTTTCCTTTCATTTTTTATTCTTTTATTCTCCTTCCATGATCATACCATATTAGTATTAGGATTTATTTTATGTCTATAATATATGATAATATATTAGTTTCATGCATGTTATTTCCTTAAGGTTAGGAAAGTATATTAATCCATTTTTTTTTTAGTTTTGTATTGTTACCATGTTAGAGATGCATGTTAATAGTTTAGGTTTATGTCATTACTTTAATCATGTCTTGTTTGGAATGATATGACTTGTGTTCGAGGGAGCATGCAAAGGTAAGATTCTTCCCTTGTGATAGATTAAGTAGTTTAAGCATGAGATTTGGTTGTTTTAGTGTAGTTTTACAAATGGTAGTGTTAATTTGCATATTAGGTTGCATGTTAGTCATTTTTACCTTTTTTATTTATTATTTTCATGACTTTTAATGCATTTTAAAAGGTATGTTCAAATCTGTCCATGAATTAAAAATACCTTTAAAGTGTATTAAATGTCATTTTTTAGGCCTAAATCAACTTAGAAACATGCCTAGGTTCCCATAGATAACTTAGATTGCATTTAGGCCATTTTCATGCATTGTTTACAATCTTTTATGCATTTTTATCTACTTTTCCAGAAATTCCAGCATGCATTGTTTTACTTTTTTAGGTTGTTTAGAATATTTTAGGATGTAGTTAGGGACTCTAGATTAGGGGAGCCACTTGGCTCCATCTAGGATTCTTCTTTGTTGTAAGAATTACACTCGATTTAGGATTCTAGTGAATTTAGGATCCTATCTTCGAGATACTTTCAAAAATAATGTTTTTATCAAAATTAGTCTACAATTAATTAAATCCCAATGAAATTGGAACTCTGAGTTTGATTTGGAATGAAATTCCACCCTTTGAAAGGATTTAACTCGGGACAGAATTCCCATTTTGAAAAGAGTTGTGATTGGATAAGAATTGTGTTTTAAAAAGAATTCTGAATTCATTGGGAATTTATTAATTGATGAATTATTTTCTAAAAAGGATTTCAAATTAATAAAAACTCTCGAAGATAGAGTCTTGGATGAGATAGAATGCTAATTTCATTACAATAGGAGAATCCTAGGGTAATCGAACTACGTGGACTTTGATCTTTATCAAGCAATTGTTAAGGTACGTAGGCAGTCAATAGGGCGCAAGTCCAATCTTAGGTTGACTTCTAGTCTCCTAAGATCCTTAGGATTGTGTATACTTTTGTACTATATATTATTATTATTATATATTATTATTCATATTTTGTGGTTGATCAGATATACTAGGATTGTTTTGAAAAGATTTTGATAAAGCCCAAACTTAATTAGGAGACCTTTAATTAGGGCGAGGTGGGTGCCTACAAGGAGTTCCTTGGAACCTTCCCACTTCGTAACCTAGCCTCCGAATCCAACTTTGATTCAAAAGACCATACTCTTCCAAAATATGGGATCAATATTTTATTGAAAATAAAACTCTTTTTGTGGTTTCCTTGTTCCCTAAAAATAAGGTGGCGACTCCTAGTTTTTCACAAACTCTCATCCCTTTTTCAAAAAAACCCAATCTTGAGTGGATAATAGAGAAAGATAAACGTGGATAATAGAGAAGGATAAATCGAGATGGATAAACATCATCCACAATCCACTCAAGAAATACACCCCCCACAAAGTGAACGAGAGGCCTCCCGATCCAGGTTGGCTGGTTCACAGACTGGCGACTCTGTTGGGGATGTCGAGGGCTAAACTCCAATTAATTATTTTTGGGCTTTTCAATTTCTTAATTAATAAAATCAATCACTTGCATTTGTATGACTGTGTGACTTCAATTCCTGCATTGTGTGCGCAATGACTCTGCATGATTAGGACGTTTGATTGCACCATATAATTGCATATTTCTATTTCATTATTCCCATCATTTTGTGTATACTTGAGTCATTTTTAGTTATAAATAGATATTTTTTATGTTTTCTTTGCTTTTCCATGCCTTGTAGATAACATGGGATAAAATGGATGGTTTTTGCATGCAAAGTGAGAGCTTCAAGTCAAGCCTTGGAAGTCATCAAAGGTCATGGGACTTATAGGACATACTTTTGAGTGCGTCTTGATGCCACATAT
Organism: Hamamelis virginiana; assembly: GCA_017140935.1. Lineage (NCBI taxonomy): Eukaryota > Viridiplantae > Streptophyta > Magnoliopsida > Saxifragales > Hamamelidaceae > Hamamelis > Hamamelis virginiana. The sequence goes on along the minus strand of JAESVK010033819.1, from coordinate 5,461 downwards.
CAAATTTCAAAGCTAAATGTCAAGTGGTTTGGGAGATATGGGCAAATGAAGTCAAGAAGTGCAAAAGCAACCAATTGGAGTATTCTAAAAAACTGCTTTTCTCTAGATTGAATTAGACAATGAGACCACCATGGTTGGAAAGAAGACTTCTCAAGCTTCGCGTGCATATAAAGAACGTCCAAATCCGACTCCGGACGAGAGAGTTATGAGCATTTGAAGTCGGAGCATTATTTTGGCTTGGAAGTGAGTTTTGCTGTTGAATAAACTATTACCGGTAATGGAAATTTCATTACCGGTAATAGATGGAAGATTGAAGGGCAGTGCAGTTTATTACCGGTAATGGATTTTTCATTACCGGTAATAGAATTCCGCGAATTTCGAAAATGTTTTGTAAATTGTTTCTTTTTGCAAGGGCTTTTTAGGGCTTTTATCCCTCATGTCTTGTAACCCTAGAGGGGGTATTTAAGCATCATTTTGCAGCTCTCCCACACACTCCCACTTAGTTATTCTCTAGTTCTCTTAGGTTAGGTTAGGATTAGCTTAGTTAGAGTAGAATTTCTGCATTTTCTTTGTTAATTTCACTTGTAAGCTTTAGTTTAAGTTATTTAATCTTTCTTTTTGGTTGTTAAACTTTGTATTTTCATTCTCAATTAATAGAATAGCATTTATTTCAAGTTTCTTACATTTATTTCTTTGGATGGCTAGCTAAACACCTCAAAGGTGGGTTCTATGGTGGATTTCCTCTCCAAACCCTAGGTAAATGGTGTTTTCTCATCTCAAAAGCTTTCAATGTTTATAGAATGTTGTTTATATGCCCTCTAATCCTTAGAAACCTTGTAGTTTCATATTCATGATCATTGTATGACTTGTTATGTTTGGTTATTGAGCACATATGCATATTACATGTTTGTAAAAATGCTTCATCTTTTGAACCCTTGTAATATCATATTCATGACCATTGCATGGCTTGTTATAATTGGTTATTGAGCACATATGCATGCTACATGTTTGTGAAAATGCCAATAAGAGTATTGAACTTCATTTTATCAATTGTTTACTTTATTTGAGCCTCCATTGTTAAATCTTCCAATCAAGACCATAGAGTAAATGATTCTTGATTGAGTATATGTTTGAGAAGTCAGTTATCAAAGGTTGGAAGGAATGAACTAATAGGACCCATCTTTTTGACTTAATTAGTTTTCTTTTTCAAGTTATCATCATTTAGCATAAACAAACACTGAACAATCAAAACCCCCATATTTTACACTTTCTTTTACATTCTTTGGTTTGCAACACATAAGGATCATTTAGACCTGTTCCACTCCCTGTGGAGATGACCTAGGGACTCCCTAGAATTTATTGCTTGACGACCGGTGGATTTCTATGCTTGGGAATCTATTGCGCACCTCATTTTCAAGTTCAAGCAACGTTGTATGCTATAGCCAACGATGAGCCTAGCCCTGGGCTCGATTTCTTTGACTCTCGGATTCCATGTATGCGAAAGCCATCACCCTTCTTGCCAAGTACCCTCGGGTATATCAAACGGATCAATCACGTACTATTGGACCCACGCGGCATTCCTGATGTCACATGTGGTCAGGTATATCGATTGGACCGAGCGAGTAAGGGACACTCAGCCTACCCTTTGCATTAGTCCATATAGACTGTCTCTGTAGGACACATACCCTACGTCACTTTTTAGCACATTATTGTAATGTTATGCTGCCGGATTTTCCCCCGATTTTGTCTGAGCCTTGATTGTGAAATGTGTAGAACCACTAGGACCTAGGATTGTAGGTCTAGACCTTATGAAATGCCCTAAACTCTTAAGGGATGTGTCTCTAATGAGTTAAGGTACTTGATGAAGGCTTAGTACCCTACATACCCTTGGACTTAGGCCCGTAGGTAGTGTTATGCTGTCCGAATAGCGACGTGTGTCTTTAGACCTTATGAAACATGAGATGTGGGCTTTAGGCTCATATCCTTTGGATACAAGGTCTAGATCCGCTGTGAGTTTGAGATGAGGGCTTTAGGCCCATAACAATTGGATATAAGATATAAGCCTGTAATAAGATTGAGATATGAGCTGTGAGCTGTGGGAATGAGATTCGTACTCAGGCCTTAGGCCCATTTTTCATAAGATAGAATGTGAAGGTTGATCTTAGATTTTAGACCTATACTTTTGTGAGCATGTGAGATTGTCCTTATTCATCCCTTTTCACACTGGAAGCTCTTAGTTGATTCAAACCTTTTCCCTTTCCAAGCATTCTAGCTTGGCGTCGTGATTCTAGTGGTCGGTTGTTTAAGGGTCTACCTGTTGATTAGAAGATGTCTAGTAACGAAGATCATACCCCTACCGCCATTGGAACTAGTGGAAAGACAATTGATGAGAAGATTGAGGCACTCTTAAAAGTGGTCCAAGAGTTAGTTCACCAGAAAGAAGAGGAATATAAGATGCGAGCCCGTACTAATCCCTTGTTTGAGAATGTTGATGAAGATGAATGTTTCCTTAGGCCTAAAACAATCGCTGAGCCCACTAGGCCCGGTGCAAAATTTGTTCAGCCTGTTGATCTGGAAAAAGAGTCCAAACCCAAGACCCCTGCTTTCTTTTCCACTGAGCCTATATTGTTGAGTAGTAAGGTGGAAGCCCTGGAAAAAGCTTTGAAAGGTATTAGGAAGTCTGATGATCTGGTGGACATGTCGTCGTTATCTCTGTTCCCTAAGGCCCGTATGCCCACTCATTTCAGAATGCCCGGGTTAGAGAAGTTTGATGGAATGGGTTGTCCTAAAACCCATCTGAAAATGTACGTGAGAGCCATGCACCCACTAGAGGCTGACGATGACCTGCTAGCCTAAATATTCTATGAGACACTGGCTGGATCCGCTCTGAAATGGTTTTTGTCACTAGATGAGTCTAGAATGAAGACATGGGAGGATGTATGAACTGAGTTCAGCAATCATTACCGGTATAACACAAAAGTTGATATTACTATGAGGGATTTGGAGACTACAAAACAAGAATCAAGGGAAACTTTCTCTGCCTTCCTCACCCGCTGGAGAGCCAAAGCTTCTAAAATGGCTAACCGCCCTGAGGAAGAAGAACAAATCCGCATGATAGTGAAGAACTTGCTCCTAGTGTATCATAAGCACATGTTTTTCCAATATCTTCCAAATTTCCGAGCTCTGGTCGCTGCCGGTACCCAAGTAGAGGACGCTCTAGCCGATGGAGCTCTTCGAACTGATGAACCCTACAAGAACCGCCGACTTGTCATCAATGGGAAGGCTACCGAAGTTAATGCCATATCTCAGCCTGCTCTATTTACCCAACCCTTTTCCTTAGGAAATAAACCATCCAGAAAATTCACCGAACTCTATATGCCACTGGAAAAGGTCTTCGAGAAGTTAAAAGCTCGAGGCCTGCTCCAACCTCTTGAACCCAGACCTACACCCAATCCATTACACAAGAACTTCAATGAAAATGAGTACTGCCATTTCCATCAATCCAAAGGCCATATTACCAACCGTTGTTTCCGTCTCCGCCATGAAATCCAAGACCTCATAGATAACAAAACCATTTCTCCACCTTCTCAAATCAATGTCACCCAAATCCACTTCCTACCCATGCAGTCCCACCCCCAGCAAATATTAATGTTATCCATGCCGACCCTTATGTCCACTGTGAGCCTATCCACCCTCACCCTTCATTCCCTACTTCCATAACTGAAATGTTTCATCACTGTCAAGCCCGTGGGCTCATTACCCCGTACAAGCCAAGACCCAAAAAGTTTTACTGCCAATACCATGCCACCTATAGCCATGAAACGGAATCATGTGATACATTGCGGAATATAGTACAAGGGTTCATTGATCAAGGTCTGATTGAAATCCCTCAACCCTTCACTAGCCCAAGAGGGCTTTATCGTTCATGGAGACAGTTTGAGAAAAATACATTCCCGGGTTTTAATTCAAATGGGCTTCCCAAGCCTCGCAAAGTGGATCAATCGTCAAAGAATAGTACTAGTCAGTGGGCTCTCAAAGAAAGATTTGAAGCTAGATATCTTTGTGTGGATTTATTGACAGAAATGAGTGGAAGGTTCAGCTTTTACGTCCTCTGCCCTGAAGATTCCTGTGAAGCTAAGACTACGAAGACTGAACCCATTAGACCTAAAGCTAGAACCAATAAAGCCTTCTCCAAGACTGGGACTAGCCAATGGGAGTTGCGAAAAAGATATGAGGCCGGAGATCCCGAAGTAGGCCTGTTAGGGGAACCTACTGGAAAGTTTGACTTCTATGTCCTTTACCATAAGATGGAGAAGCCCACCTTTGAGAAACTCACCTTTGAAAAACTCATTGTTCCTTCTGGTTGGGGTGATAACCCTGACTCACTTAAAGAAGACGTTCCTGTGGCTCAGATTGAACCCGAAGATCCAAACCTCATTCGTTTTGAGAAAGCTAGTCAGAGTATCTTTAGGAAATATTTCACAACCAAGATCACCGATATGAATGGGGAAATCCATTATCGAACTGTCTATCCAAGGCAACCATGGGTCACCCAATATTTCGGATCAAGTTCGACTTCTGCCGAGTCTACCATAGATGATGGGTCATAAAATGAGATTGATATCATAGAGTGGGAAGATTTGATGAATACACCCGAGGAGATAGCAGATATTTGGGCCAGTGATGAGGAAGATGTTAACCATGTCACTAAAGGAGGTCGTCATTTCAAGCCGGCCAACTTAGAATCCGACAATCCTTTGGGAGAGTTAAAGAGATCTCAATGCACCGAAGTTCAAGAGGAAGAAGAAGAGATACTGAAACAGCTTAAGCGTACTCATGCCAATATCACCATCTGGGGGCTTTTAATGGCTTCTCAAAAGCACAGGCAGACAGTACTTAGGCTACTCAACCAGGTTTAGATTCTCATCGATACTTCACCCGAGGGTTTAGTCAGTCTGGTCAGTCCAGTTCAACATGGGCAATCAATATCCTTTACAGAGTCAGACCTTCCGAAGAAAGGACCTCATCATTTGCAAGCTTTGTATGAAAGGTTCTGTGAAAAACCACAGACATGGATTCGCAGCAGAATAGGTAAAACAAAACTTTTTCGTTTTATAAAAACAATCCATGTTCACAGAACCTCCAAGAACGATTCAAGCATCGGGACATGTATATAAACAAACACAAATAATCAATACAAATTAAATCTTACTTGATTGTGTTCTTCGGTGTAGCTTTCCTTCGAGTTTCAAACGTATGAAACCTCCAAAGCGTATTCACACGAGAGCAAGACTCCTCAAGCTTCCCAGTCTTCCACAACCTTTGTGGCAAGCTAGAATGGAGAGGGAGAGGGGAGAGGCAATTTTTGACCCTAGGGTTAGCATAGACCTAGAGTGTGTAAAACACTCATATTAATAGACTTTCTCCTCTTTGGGGGGTGTTTGGTTACTAGTGCTAGCAT
>JAESVK010033807.1:0-15042 GCA_017140935.1 Hamamelis virginiana | reverse complement strand
CAGGAGAATGAGTATTGTCAGTTCCACCAATCTAAAGGCCATCACACCAACCAATGCATGCGCCTTCGCCATGAAATCCAAGACCTCATTGACAAGAAAGTCATTGCCCCACCAAATACACCAAGTCAACCAAATGTCACCAGTAACCCTCTCCCAACCCATGCTGTACCACCACCAGCTCAAATCAATGCCCTGGGCCTCGACGACCCAAAAATTCGTCACCCGATCCGCCCATATGTCTCACTTAAAACTACCTTAACCGAAGCCTTTTACCAAGCCCGGTCCCAAGGCCTCATTACCCCACTCATACCCCGCTTCCGTAAGCCTTTTTGCCAGTACCACAACATCTTCGGGCATGACACGGAGAATTGCAGAGTTTTAGGGAAACTGATTCAGGATTTACTTGATGATGGAGAGTTATATCAGTATGAAGAACCTGAGCAACCTGAAGTTCTCGAAGAAGCTCCTAGAAGTGGGAATTCTCAACGTCAGTTGAAGAAGAGATACCTAGCGGGAGACCCAGAGGTCGGATTGTTAGGAGAGTCGAGTGGTAAGTTCGATTATTATGTGCTCTATTCATCGAGAAAGATTTCTGATGAACCCATCATTCCAACGGGGTGGGATGATTTGCCTGCAGAAGTTGAACCAGATATTCCTTCTTCACCTGAAGAGTTGAGTCAGGATACCTTGCGGGAACAGTTTGAGAATAGGACCTCTGCAGTTGCTAAGGTCACCGGAGAAGATGGAGAAGTTGTCTGCCATGCTACTTACCCTAGATCCCCATGGGTTGATTCCCACAAATGGCCTAGTTCAGCCCATGCATCCACTGTTGCTAGTGATTTGATCAGTATGATTGAGTGGGAGGACCTCATGAGCACACCTGAGACGATAGAGAATCTATGGGCCAGTGATGAGGAAGTAGACCATCTGACTCGAGGCGGACGCCATTTCAAGCCAGCTCATTTGGAAGCCAGTAATCCGTTGGGGGAATTAGAGAAGGGTCAGCGATCAGATGTTATAGAAGAAGAGGAAGAGATATTGAAACAGTTGAAGAGAACCCAGGCTAACATTACCATTTGGGGATTGCTTATGGCTTCGCAGAAACACAGGCAGACAGTGCTTCGGTTGTTGAATCAAGTGCAGGTTCCTATTGATACGTCCCCTGAGGATTTGGTAGGTTTAGTAAATCCGGTTCATCATGGACCGTCCATTTCATTTACTGAATCTGACTTACCCGAGAGTGGGAGTAATCACCTGCAAGCTTTGTACATCACAGTGGATATCATGGGAAAGAGAGTTCCCTCAGTCTTGGTTGATAACGGGTCAGCATTGAATGTATGTCCGCTCAGTACTACTACTACATTGGGGATTGAACCATCTGAGTTTTCGCCATCAGGACAGACTGTCAGGGCTTATGACAACACTCGCAGAGAAGTTGTGGGAATGGTGACTCTTCCAGTTGTTATTGGGCCAGTTGAATTCAAAATTGATTTTCAGATCCTAGATGTGCCAGCCAGTTTTAATCTGCTTTTGGGAAGACCATGGATTCATCCGACCGGGGCTGTACCGTCATCACTTCACCAGAAGATTAAGTTTCCTTATCAGGGGTCAGTGGTCACTTTGAAAGGGGATATGGAGATGAACCGAAATAGTCGAGTGCCAATCTGTGAGATCAGCCAGGAGTCATCAGAAGTGCTACTGTCAGGGTTCGAGTATGTACAGGCTATCGAAGGAGAGCCCGAGCAGAGGGAGTTGATACCCCTTGATTATAATCCTCATGGGAATCTACATGTAGGACAGATCATGAAAGGAATGGGATTCTTCCCTGGAATGGGATTGGGCCGAAGGTTGCAAGGCATCGCTGAAGTTTTGAAGTACCCGTCTGCTATCCATCCTTATGGGTTAGGTTACAAACCTACTAAGGAAGATAAGAAGATGATGGCTCAGAGGAAGAAAGAGAAAGACTCCGCGAGGGCGAAAGGACGAACCCTTAACTCAACCCTTGAGCCATACAGACCAACCTTGAATGGGGCTTTCGTCAAGGAGGGTGATGACTTTCCATATTGTGGCTTCCCTAAACCGTGCTACCTTGAGGACCAGAAGATCAGTGTACCTGGGTTTGAGATTTTCTTCAGTGATGAATGGTGTTCTCCTATTGCTTCAGTGATCGATGATGTTGTTACTAGTGAGACTGGTAAGAAAGAAAGGGATTGGGTTGAAGACCTTGATGCTGGTGCCATGACAGATATGTTCGAGCAAGCGGTTCTGTGTCTCGAATTGCATACTTATGAAGTCGGGGCGATCTACCCAATTGAACCTACAACTCCACCCTTATCAAACTGGGGCTTTGAAGATTGTCCTTTTATCCATGATTGTGAGGAGATCGAGTCACTTCCATCTGATGATAACTTGTAGGTGTCTTCAGTAGAATAGGATTTCCCTGCTTTCTTTGTAGTAGTGTAGGATTTCCTTATTTTCAATAAAAAACCTCAACCTCCTTTGAAGAGGTATGAGTGTCAGTTTGTTTCATCTTCTGTGTTCTGTTATTCAACCTTCAAATTAATAAAAGAAGTATTCATTCTCTTCTCATCTCTCTTGCAGTGTCTCTTTTTTATCATCATTGGATTTGTATGGCATGAATATAGACCCGCGAGAGGATGTTCCTCCTGAGCTCGACGAGCAATATGGAAAGGGGCACGCTCAACCTAACATGGATGAATTAATTTCAATCAATTTAGGGACGGATGAATCACCTAAAATAATTAAAATTGGATCAACACTGTCGCCGCAAGAGAGAGAATCATTGGTAGAGGTTTTGAGAGAGAACATTGAAGCTTTCGCATGGTCGTACCAAGATATGCCAGGCATAGATCCCGACATTGTGCAACACTTCATCCCCACTGATCCGAACATGAAGCCAGTCAAGCAGAAGCTGCGGAGAATGAAGCCAGAATGGGCCTTGAAGATTAAGGATGAGGTGGTCAAGCAGATGAATGCTGGATTTCTGCAAGTAGTGGAGTACCCAGAATGGTTAGCCAACATCGTTCCAGTGCCTAAGAAGGACGGGAAAGTACGAATGTGTGTTGATTTCAGAGATCTCAATAAGGCGTGTCCTAAGGATGATTTCCCTCTGCCTCATATAGATGTATTGGTCGACAACACTGCTGGCCATGCACTCTTGTCTTTTATGGATGGCTTTTCGGGTTACAACCAGATCAAAATGGCTTCCCAAGATATGGAAAAGACAGCTTTCATTACACAATGGGGGACATTTTGTTATCGGGTTATGCCCTTCGGTCTTAAGAATGCTGGCACGACATACCAAAGGATGGCTACCACATTGCTGCATGATTTGATTCACAAGGAGGTGGAAGTGTACGTAGATGATATGATTGTGAAGTCTGTGGATAGGGAAGGACATTTAGCTGCTCTGAGGAAGTTCTTTGAAAGAATTATCAAGTATAAGCTACGTTTGAACCCTCAGAAATGTGCCTTTGGAGTGACTGCTGGAAAGCTGCTCGGTTTCATGATCACACAGAGAGGGATAGAAGTAGATCCGGGGAAAATCAAAGCCATCATGGAGATGCAACCACCAAAGACAGAAAAGGAAATCCGGGGATTTTTGGGAAGAATTCAGTTTATCAGCCGCTTCATAGCACAGTTGACGACTATCTGCGAACCGATTTTCAAGCTGCTAAAGAAGGATGTACCGACTAAGTGGAATGAGGAATGTCAAGAGGCATTTGATACCATCAAAAGGTATTTGAGCAACCCACCAATCCTGGTTCTCCCGCGACAAGGTGAACCGTTATTACTCTACTTAACTGTCACCGAAACCGCGATGGGAGCTATGTTAGCTCAATATCTTGAAGAATCCTTGAAAGAGAATGCCATCTACTACCTCAGCAAGAAGATGACGGATTATGAAGTGAACTATAGTGCTCTGGAAAAGACATGCGTGGCATTGGTGTGGGCAACTCAAAAGCTTCGCCATTACGTGATGTCTTTCCAAGTACTCTTAATCAGTCGAATGGACCCATTGAAATATCTGCTTGAGAAGCCTGCTTTATCCTATAAAACAGCGCGGTGGTTATTGTTATTGTCAGAATTCGACATTCAGTATGTACTGCAGAAATCAGTGAAAGGAAAAGCTATAGCAGAACACTTGGCAGAATGTGCTACTTCACAATCAGACGATGGCAATTACCAGTTCCCGGATGAAGAAATCCTTGTGGTAGAGAAGAAGGTGCGGAAAGTGCACTTCGATGGAGCATTGAATAGGAAAGGGTGTGGCATAGGAGTTTGTCTGGAGACACCTGAAGATGTGATGATACCTGTGGCAGTGAAACTGAACTTTAAGGCAACTAATAACATAGCTGAGTATGAGGCTTGCATTTTAGCCTTGGAATCAGCATTGGCCTTAGGAGTAGAAGAGCTTGAAGTGTATGGGGATTCAGCCCTTATCATATGCCAGACTAGAGGAGAATGGAAGACTAAGGATGAGAAGTTACTGCCATATCACGATTATCTAGAGGCACTGGCGAAAGAATTCCGTCAAATAAAATTCTTTTACCTGTCTAGGCAAAAGAACAAGTTTGCGGATGCCTTAGCCACTCTAGCATCCATGGCGGAGATCCCAATGGAAGGGGGAGTAGCACCGATGATCATTGAATCTAGAGAAGAACCCATCTACTGTCGTGCCCTAAGGGAAGGAGAACCAAACGACGGGAAGCCATGGTACCATGACATTCAGCAGTACTTAGAAAAAGGAGAGTATCCACCAGAAGCATCCTATGTTGACCGAAGGACTTTGAGAAGGTTGGCTAGCCAGTTCATCTTGTGCAGTGGGAAATTGTATAAAAGATCTTATGACGGTGTCCATCTCTTGTGTGTAACAGAAGATGAAGCAGAACGGATCATTCAGGAAATACATGAAGGGGCTGGGGCTCCACACATGAATGGGTATATGCTTGCGAAGAAGATTCTGAGACTGGGTTACTATTGGTCGACCTTAGAAGGTGATTGTGCTAAACATGTTAAGAAATGCCATAAGTGCCAGGTGTTTGCAAGTGGTAAGCATCAGCCATCTATGCCACTCACTACCATGTCATCACCATGGCCATTTGCAACAAGGGGCATTGATATCATCGGCAAAATCACTCCTGCGGCCTCGAATGGGCACGAGTACATACTGGTGGCTATTGATTACTTTACCAAGTGGGTAGAAGCAGCGTCGTACAAGACTTTGAATGCTAAGCAGGTTGCCAAGTTCATACAGTGTAACATCATCTACCGGTATGGAGTGCCACGTGAGTTTATTTCAGACAATGGGCAACATTTCAAAAAGAGACCGAAGAGCTTCTTAAGAAATATGGTATAGTACATCACCATTCATCTCCTTACCGTCCGCAGACTAACGGAGCAGTAGAGGCAGCTAACAAGAATTTGAAGACCATTTTGAAGAAGACCACGGACACGTACAATGATTGGCATGAGAAGTTGCCTCTGGCATTGTGGGGCTATCGCACATCCATTAGAGCGTCAACTGGGGCTACGCCTTACTCATTAGTGTATGGTATGGAAGCAGTGTTACCAATTGAGTTAGAGATACCTTCACTAAGGGTAGTTATGGAAAGCCAACTAGCAGAAGTCGATTGGATGAGGGATAGTTATGAACAGCTGTCACTAATTGACGAGAAGAGATTGAGGGCCCTGTACCATGTTCAAGGTTATCAGAGAAGGATAGCTCGAGCATTCAACAAGAGAGTTAAAAACAGGGGCTTAAAGAAAGGGGATTTGGTACTCAAAGAAATCAGAATGTCAATTCATGATCCAAGAGGGAAGTTCAAGCCAAGTTGGGTGGGACCCTACATCATCAAAGAGATACTATCAGGCGGAGCCGTGCGTCTTATGGATATAGATGGGATCGAATTCTCTCAACCTACCAATTTGGATCAACTGAAAAAGTATCATGTATAAATAAAAAAAAAAAAAAAAAAAGAGCCTGCTAAGTAGAAAACCTGAAAAGGCTGCTTAGGCAAAAATTAGGGCAAGAGCTCGCTAGGTAGAAAACCTGCAAAGGCTGCCTAGGCAAAAATTAGAGCATTCAAATAAAAAAAAAAAAAAGAAAAAGAAAAAATGCTTTTCAATTGATCCCACGAACTACAAGGACCTGATTCTCCAAGTATTCAAAACAAGAAAGTTGAAAGTTTTATGAGAAAAAGATATTCAAAGGATGGAGATATGTAGGCAGCCCATAAAGTTACCTTGGGTGCGGTCCAATTCTTTAAGGCAAAACAACCCTGTGTTTGTTTTCAATTGTAATTGTTTGAAGTGATTTATTCAAAACTAAAAAGATAGAATTCTTTTATTCATGAAATGAAGAGAAACCTTTCAAAGGTCTATTACATGCCATATGATTCTAATTCCATTCATTCTGAATAATAAAAAAAGCATGGGAAATATGTTTCAAAAGTTCTGTCAAATCCTTCGTTCCTTCCTTGAAATTTCTTCGGAGTCATCATCTCTTCTTCTCTTGTAAAGTACTACTTGTAAAGCATTAGGTGGAAGTGACGAAGTGTCCCCTCGCTCTTCATATGAGAGACTTTCAATAAGTCCTGAAATCCTAGCCTTCATTTCTTGTCCTTGAGTACCCACAGTCTGAGATAACCATTGCCTATAAGCCTCATCCAGTTCAAAAGGCCCATGAGAGAAATCAATGTGAGTTATGCGCAATACAGATGGCCACCTTGACATCAAAGCCTTCACCAATGATGGAGAGATCGCCTTGGAAGTATAAGTATGCTTTAAGAGAGATGAAATTGTCTGTTTGATTCCCATTTGGCGAAGCAATCGGGTTGCTCGACAGAAAGAATTACATTTTAACCCTACCAGAATCACCACAGAATAACCTGGAGAACAGAGCAGATAATGGCCAGAACAGTTCCAGTCATGTACATACACCATAAAAGTGAGAAAAACTTGTTTTAGTACAAATGTTTACAAGTTACATATGATTTTCATAGTGAAACCCCGTGCCTCATGGAAAATTGATCAACGTCTTCGAGAGTTCCTCCTTATCCCTCTGCTAGATCCCTCGCCAGCTGAAGAATGACGTGGTGGGTCAAGTGCCTGAAACGATGTTCACAGTTTGATCAGTTTGTGAAAAGGGAAGGAAGATGAATTTGAGAGTGTGATTTGAAGTTACCTGTTGACGAGTGAGAGCGGAAGTCCTCAAGCTCATCCTGCGAAGGTCACGCCTCATGGCAGTAGTAAGATCAATGTAATCCTGGCAATACTCTCGAGGGACCTGTCAGAAATGAATAATGTCAGTGTATCAGTGGGAATGTGTGTGCAGTTGTTTGTTTCAGTGGGGGGTTCACCTGTTCATAAGATGGGTCTATGTGATATCCTTCATCGACTGAAGGTCGTGAAATAGTAGAAGTCACGAAGTTGTCCTCAACTATCAGCTCGATGTTCCAGTCTGCAGGCTGTAAGGCAGGAGGCCTATTCGTGCCTTGATCATTATCACTAGCAGCAGCTCTAGAGCTTTGACCCCGGGAACGGCGACTCTGTGAACATAAAGATGAAGTTTTGTGATTGCATTTACAGGGATGAAAGAAAGTGTTATATTTACATACTCTTTGAGGAGGTTCTCCAGCTGCCAATGGGCGCATCAAGAATTGTTGACAGAAGACCTCGTAGCTTGCATCAGAGAAAAGGAAAGCAGAAAGATCCACTCCTCTTTTAGACTTTAACAGGGCCTCGCCTTTCAGTTTATCAGTATGGCGCATATTTGCAGGAGGCAGAAAAGGCACTCTAGCTGCATCCATGTCTCCATAGACTTGGCGACAGACTCTTTCACCCAAGAACCAGTATCTGCCAGAAGGCCCCTCAAACAAGATTCGCCTATGTGTTAGGAGTACACTATGTATGTGAGGGGGAGCCAAAGTAGTCCTCCAAGTACCCCATGGGTCCCAGTTCACCTGAAGATTATGAAGAGTATGAGAGTTGAATTCAGAAAATTTAAGAGAAAGATAGTGGTTTGGGATTTTACCTGTTCTGCAGTAAGACCAGCAAGGATAGCCTTGGCAGCAACATAATCATACCTATGTAGGTTGGAGTGCTTCCTGTGACATGGATCAAAGCGGGCTAAAAATGGCCAATGGTTAACCCCATCTTTCAAGAGAGGACAACCAAGACCCAAATAGATAAATGCCCATACCTGCATAAGAGAAAGATCAGGGAGTTGATAAAGATATGGAAAGATTCTATTGAAAGACAATTGGGTGAAAACAGTACCTGCCATATGAAGGCCAAGCCACCAAAGTCTTGAGCGGCATCTCGCGATTTGTCACACATGGAGCGATACATGGTCGCTAATGCAGCTCCGCCCCAGTCATACAGATGAATATTATCTGTAATCTCCAAACTCTTCAAAAAGCCTAGAGGGGCTATGTCCTGTGTACCTGCAAAGAGAGTGCATGAGAGCAGATATAGAATGAATGCACGGGCAATATCCTCGGGTTCCCCTCCCTCCTCTTCATTTTGAACACTGAAGTGATTTTTTTTTTTTTTTTAAAATGTTCCTCTGACAAAAAGAGGAACATTTTCAACGCCCAAAAGGTTGTATAGGTATTCTTCATCAAGGTGAGCTTCATCATAAAAAGCGACTGGTTGGCCCCCAATAGGAAGTCCTGTAATCATGGTGAAGTCGAATGGGGTCATAGTCATTTCCCCAAACTCGAAGTGGAAGGTGTTGGTGGTGTCCCACCAGAGTTCAGAGAGAGCAATCATGGCCATTCGATCCATGTTGTCAAGCCAGAGAGAATCCAAGAAGAATTTAAAGCCCGCTTGTTCAACAATGGCCTTAGCTTGGGGTTGGCGTGCTTCCATTAATTCCCACCACTTGATGAGTTTACCCAAAGAGTATCTGGTACGGACTTCGAAATTGGGCTGCATAAACACATTTGAGATTATATTCACATCAAAGCTAATGTTGTTATTTCTAAAGGAACTTTGATTCAAATGCAATGCAAGCATGACTATTGATTTACATATCATGAATGAAGTAAAATTTATGCTTTGAATAAACCAAAATGATCAATATATTTTCAAAAGGTTTTTACAAAAGAGAAATGTATGCATATTGTGTGACACAATTTATTATCAAAGGCATGGGTGGTGTCACCAAAATCCAAAGTGTTTCAAATTCAAAATTGATGGTGTTTTACTCAAATTAAACATCATAGAAAATTTTTGAGATACTTTACATAACATGAAATGGCTTGTAAAAAAGAAAATGGATGATGGTGTCATTGAGGCATTTTATCAAACATGTGATATGCATATTTTCAAAATGATGTTTTCTAAGAAGATTGATCATGGTAAATACTTTCTAAAATCCTACAAAAATCATTGAAACATGATTAGGATATGTTTGATTTGAAAAATCAAAGCTTACTTCATTGAGACATTTCATCAAACACTTGGTGTGCACCATTCACAAGCTTGTGAAGCTATGGAATGGGGCTCCCATGCTTTTCCCAAAGGTTACAATGATATGAAAATCAACAATCAACATGTAAACAAGCATTTTAATTCAACCAATTGCATATGAATCAAGAGTTATTAAGGAAATTTAACTTACATTGTCTTTGGAGTGAATATATGAAAGATGTGTTCTAGGCTCCAAGAGTAGAGATGGTGGATGGGAATCTCCATATGAGGGTGCCTTGTACCTAGCCTTGACTTCCAAGAATGGATATTTGAAGTAAGGTGGAGGAAATTGATCCATGTTTGAAGAGAATGGAGTATGTGAGAAGTGGAGAGGTTCACACCAAATGGAGACAAGTTGAAGAGCTTGAGGAGATGATGGTGATTTTGTTGCTAAGAGTGCAAACCAATGTTTTGGTTGAGTATGTGTGAATTGAAGATCAAAAGCTAGGGTTTTGGAAGCAAAACCAAGCTTGGAAGAGGGTTGGAGTGAGCACAAGAGTGCATGTGAGAATGAGGGGTTTTAAAAGACAAAAAATTTTCGGGTCACACATGGTGACCGTCCTAGCTAGGACGGCCAACCGTCCAGCCTAGGACGGCCAGCCGTCCAGGCTAGGACGGCCACCAGTGTACCCCAAGTCGATTTTCCCAATTTTTCGTTTTTTCGGTCAATTTCTTCAAAATTAGTTCATGTTTTGCATGGAAATTACCACTAAATGATGATTTTGAATGTTGATTTTAAATTTGAGTGATGATTTTGAATGATGATTTTGAAAACATTATATGGGAGAAGTACCATATAATTGAGGCTGGGTTCATGTGGTGGATAGGCCATATGAACAGTGAGTTTGAAGTTATTTTATGTGAGATATAAAATAACTATTTGATTTGTCTTACGTGATTATTTTATGTGAAACATAAAATGATAAAGTGTGATTATTTTATGTGAGACATAAAATAATGGCTTATATGGGAGATGTACCATATAATTGATGATAGGTTCACATGGGAGATGTACCATGTAAACTATGAATTTGAGTTATTTTATGTGAAGCATGAAATAACACTTTGATTTGCTTGTAATTATTTTATGTGAAACATAAAATGATGGGGTGTGATTATTTTATGTGAGACATAAAATAATGCTTTATATGGGAGATGTACCATATAATTGATAATTTGTTCATATGGGAGATGTACCATATGAACAATGAATTTGAATTATAATAGTGATGTGAGATTATTTTATGTGAGACATAAAATAAATGGGTTATATGGGAGAAGTACCATATAATTGATGATAGGTTCACATGAGAGATGTACCATGTGAACGATGAACTTGAGTTGTTTTATGTGAAGCATAAAATAACATTTTGAATGATTTGGAGATTATTTTATGTGAAACATAAAATAGTGGCTTATATGGGAGAAGTACCATATAATTGTTCACATGGGAGATGTACCATATGAACAATGAGTTTGAATTGTTTTATGTGAAGCATAAAATAATGGTTCAAAAATGTTTATATAGGAGAAGTACTATATAAATAATATTTCTTATGGGAGATGTACCATAGAAATAATGAGTCTGAACTATTTTATGTGAGAGAAATATCACATAAGATAATAACCTGCATGTGTTTATGTGAGAGAAGTATCACATAAAATGATAGCTTGTATGTGTTTATGTGAGAGAAGTATCACATAAAATAATGATTTGTGTATGCTTATGTGAGTGTGATATCACATAAAAGTTTGTTTTATGGTTTGTTGGCGTGATTGATTTTGAAACAATTAGAAGTGTGACTTCCAAGAATTGTTTTCATTCTGGGTGTTTGTGAGATGATGGTTGAATCATCCCTCTTTTGTTGCGGCAAAAATGGGATGCCATGTTGTTTCGTTGGTATTACATGGCGAAGCCATGAAACACCAACGAGGGGCTTCTGTGGACACCCCATTTTTACCATTTATTTCTACCATATGTCCATGCAAATGATCAACTAGAATAGCTGATCATTGGGTGAGGAATTGGCCTTGTAAAGACCAAATTGACCAAATTGCCCTTTGCTGAGGAAAAGGACAATTCATTATTTCATGTGTACATTTGGATTGGAATCAACCCATTTGTATTTCATTTGACTTTTGAGGTGTTTTAGAACATCCCTGTAAATTTTCATGGCATTCTAATAAGAGCTCGATAGGTAATTAGGGTTTTTGCGACTTGAAGGGCATTTTCGTCCTTTTTCTCGTATAATTTCCGAATGACCTCCAAATTCGAAACGGATTGTTTCATGAGGTTTATATGGATGTGAGGAGTGAATTTGGTATGTCAATTGAGCCTTTGAATGGTTAGGATGGATTCTCCCAAAATCGATCCCACGGGTAAGGATGAGCCAAATTAGGGTTTCGATCAAATTGACCGTGAATTGGTCGTTTTCACCAAAACAAAAGATTTTCAAAACATGTTGTTAAGTGCCAATTTCATGTTGAAACCATGTTTTTAGAAGTGGTGCAAGCCTAATTGATCAATTTTACAAAACAGAGAATGGTCATTTGACCAATTTTGGCACAACCGGGTCAATCGGCTAGCTTTTTGCTAAAACCCTTGACCATGGTCAATTGATTTTAACCCAAAAACATTCTAAAAATGTAGAGGATCAAAGCACGGTCGTTTTGAGCCCTGAACCATCGGATTTGGATCAAATTTGACCAAAATATGGCCAAAATTCGAAAACCCTAGAATTAGGGAACTTTTTTTGGAAAATCAGCATGGTGACCGTCCTAGCTAGGACGGCCAACCGTCCAGCTAGGACGGCCAACCGTCCATGCCTAGGACGGCCACCAGCATGGCTCGAGCCAATTTTGCCATTTTTAAAAACCTTGACTTATTTTGGCCGATTTGATTGGATTTTTTGGCTTAAATGCGAAGGGTTTCAGCATTCAAACCCTAGAAAGACTCATCCTAGGCCTTAGGATCGTTTTTTAAAGAGTTTAATCTCAGCCATTCAAGGGTTTTGAACCCTAACTCTATATATATTGCACTGTAGAGGTTCAAGTGAAAAAGGAGAGAATTTTAGGGTTTGAGAGAGAAGAGGCTACAGAATTTTGAGGCTCTTCACTCTTGCACCATTGAAGGAGTAAGAAGAAAAGGCTAGGAGCTTGAAGGAGGAGAGCCAAGAAGGAGATTGAAGGGTAAAATCCTTAGCCTTGTTCTTGTTTTCCCTGATTCTTACATAAGTTCATGAGGTTGTGGTGTAATCCCTTTTGATTTTCGTATGAAATGGAATTTCTTTTTTCCTTCTTTCTGTTATAAGTATGTTTAATATGATAGGATTAGCTTTTATTTGTTATTTCATGTCATATGTATATGATTAGGATTAATCTTGGTGTTATTTTATGTAAGCATGTAAGATTAGGGTTAAGTTTCATTATGATTGCATGTTAGTAAGCATGTTAGGGTATTCTTTATTGTGATTTAATGCATGTTAGGGTTAGCTATATTATTATTTTATGTGATTAAATGTGATTAGGATTAACTTAGTTAGGGTTTTATGTGAGTATGCATGCTAGGGTTAGCTTTGTCATGATTTTGTATGTAGATGCATGGTTAGGGTTAGTTTTTATTGATATTTTATGTATAGATGCATGATTAAAATTAGTGTTATTTTCATTCTATGTGAGTAAGCATGATTAGGATAGTTTCTTATCATTATTTTATGTGAGCATGCATATTAGGGTTAGCTATATTATTTTATGTGATTTTATGTGATTAGGATGCATGCTTATGGTTGTTTAGTTTAATTACTATTTTATGTGAATATGTATGTTAGGGTTGATGTGTATGATTAGGTTAGCATGGTCGTGACTTTTGTTAGTATGCATGTTTAGGATTAATCGTGATTTTATGTATGCATGCATGAGTAGGGTTAGATTTGTTGTTATTTTAATATGTGATGAGTCTTGAGTCTTTTACTTGTGCTTTTATGATTATTTGAATGCTTGCCATGGTCTTAATGGTTTGAATGTAAAAAAATTGGACGAGGGACGTGCAAAGGTAAGATCCTTCCCTTGTGATATTGATTTGATGGTTTGGGATGTATAAAATGTGCACGAGGGAGCGAGCAAAGGTGAGATCCTTCTCTTGTGATTAAATTGATCATTTAAGCATATTTTGGTGTAATTTTTGACATGTTTTTGCATAGTAATTTAGTATATTCATGTAGGATGCATGCTAGGTCACTAACACGATTTTTATTACTTCTTTTCAAAGTTTTTAGAGTGATTTAAAGTCCGCTTTCAAATCTGTCCGGAATTGAAAATGGTCTTAAATGACTTCTAAAAATTATTTTAGGGCCAAAACCAACTTAGAAATATGCTTAGGTTCACATAGATTAATTAGTGTGCATTTAGGAGCATTTTCATGCATCTTTAGAATTGATTACTTGTTTACTTGTTTAAATTTCAGCATGCATTGCATTAGGATTTTAGGGTTTCTAGATTAATTTTAGGGCTAGTTAGAGACCCTAGGCTAGGAAGGTCACTTGACCTTCCCTAGGAATTTCCTTTGTTGTAAAAATCATACTCAGATTTGAGTATTTTAATCAATTTGAGAGTCAACCTTCGAGATATTTTATAAAAGATTTTTGATGCAATATTTATGAAATAAATATGATTTTATGAGATATTTGATTATTAATCGATTTTCAAAAGATTTGAAATGTTTTAAAGATTTTCTTACCTTGGAATGAAATTCCTCCCATATGATTTGTTTTCTTGAAAATCTTTGAAAAAGATTTTTAATTGGAATTTAATTCTAAAGATAAGAATTATTTTGGAATATTTGGATTTTATGAATATCTTTTAATTTGAAATGATTTTAAATAAATGATTTTGAAAGAATAAAAAACTCTCGAAGTTAGAGTCTTGAATTAGGTTGAAATACCTTTGATGATGTGATCGATTACAATAGGAGAGTCCTAGGGTAGTCGAACTACGTGGACTTTGATACTTGCTAGGTAATACTAGTAAGTTACGTAGGCGCTAATAGGGCTCAAGTCCGCCCTAGGATGCCCGTAGGGTGTCCTAGGTTCTTAGGGTTTGTTTGTATATATTATTTATTTATTTATTAATATAGCTAATATAGATAATTTTTTTTTTTTGGTTGATTTAGATTATTTAGGATTATTTGTATTAAGAAATTTAAATAGCCCAAATAAATTAGAAGTCCTTTAATTAGGGCGAGGTGGGTGCCTACAAGTGAAAGCTTGGAACCTTCCCACGTCGTAACCTAGCCCCCGGATCCAACTCTGGTTTGTAGACTGCTTTTCCATTAATGGAGTTTGTTTTTTATTGAAAATAAAATGTTTTTATGGTTTCCTTATTCCTTAAAAATAAGGTGGCGACTCCTTTGTTTTGATTTCTAAACCCCCCTAATCACATCGCCCGGTGATGATGTGGATCCACACACCCATCTAAGCCCCGTCCGCGAGGCTGGTCCACAAACATCTCTTAAGCACTTTTGAGAGATTAGAGAGGCATTCATCAAAA
>JAESVK010033804.1:0-10928 GCA_017140935.1 Hamamelis virginiana | reverse complement strand
CATGTGTATGCTAAAATATCAAGATGAGTAGTGAAGTTGCATTCCATTAACTTTAAAGCATTTGAGTTGAGAAACCACCATTACCTTAGGTTTTGGAGAGGAACTTCACCAAAGAACCCTCCTTAAATGCTTAGCTAGCCATAAATGAGAAGAACATAACCATAAACAACCATAAAAGCTGAAAATAAGTAAATGCTTGCAATAAATGAACCAAGAGCAAGTGTAGCTTACAACTTTGTGATGAAAATGGAAAATAACAACCTAAACTAGAGATTACAAGGTAAGATTAACAAGATTAAACAACAAACTAAGTTACACTAAGCTAGGAATCCAAGAACACAAGCTAAACTAAGCTAAAAACCCCAAAAACTATGCTAACCCTAGAAAACTAAGCTAAGAACAAGAGAGAATGTCCCCCAACAGCTGCAAATGTGCTTTAAATACCCCCCCATAAGGGCATCAGACATGGGGATGAATGGACGAGAATACCCATGAGTTTGGAAGGATTTACAAAAGGCCCGGGTGATTTCCCGAACATTGGGACCGGTACCCCCCAAGGTGGGACCGGTACCAATCTCTACTGCATAAGTGGGACCGGTACCCCCCAATGTGGGACCGGTACCCCCTCTGCAGTTTTGCCTGTTTTGCCCTGTTTTGACTTCCAAGGTTCCTCGCTTCGTCCTCGCTTGCCCCGAATGATCGTATGAGCATGAAAACCTTCTCCAAAGGTACTTGATCCTTCAATGCCTTCGAAATGAGCGAGTGACTTGCTTGGGCGAGGTTTTGACGGGGAACGCTCCATAAATGCACACCATGGTCATGAGAATGTGCTTGCAAGCTGTGGTAGGTGGATGAAAACCTTCGGCATTCATCGAATACCTTCAAAAGAATGGAATTAGCACCATGCAACCTGCACGTGCTCAAAAACAATGAAAAGATTAAAAATACCAGAATCAAGCCAAACTAGGGTTGAAGAACAGGTAAAATGTACAAAAAGACAAGTAGAAACGGGCGAATTATGTGCTAAACACACCCTCCAACCTGTATCTTGCTAGTCCCTAGTAAGATTTGAACCAAAAAGAAGTAAGAACTAAGAGAAAAGAAACAAATAAATGCACAAAAGAATTCGCTTTCAACATGCAAACATGAGCATACTACTTTAACTTGACATACAATGCAAGAAATTGAACTACTTATGCTTGTCCCTTTTCCATGTGTGTGAAATTATGCCAATAAGAGCTTCACCAAACCAATATCCATCAACAAGAACTAAAAACAATGATGTAAGAATGAGTGGAATGGAATAACGCGAAAGCATACACCATGAGACAAAAATAAGGCATTCATAACAAAAACTAACCATTCATAGATGCATAATGTTCATAAAGGAACAACCGACACTTTTAAAATCAAAAAGGACTTCTAAGCATGTAATGACCGTGGGTTTACACAAAGGGGCTTCAAAACAAAACGGGTGTTGGCTTTAACATGGCTTGGGTCACTACCCTGTGCCAACACCGCCCTATGCTACCCTAAACGAAATAAAACTAGACTTAGAAAAGTAAAAACACAACTGAACACAAACAACCTAACTACTAAAGAAAACACCCCCAACTACTCCTCCTCTGATTCCTCCTCATCACTGAAATCATCTTCATCCACACAATCATCAAGCTCATCGGAATCCCCCTCCAAGGTAGGAACTGGCGGCTCAACAGCAGATGGGTCACCTCTAAGCACAAGAACCTCTTTCTCCAACCTAGCCAGTCTATGGTCAATCTGCTTCTGCTTCCCCAGAATGCATTTGAACCATCCCTTGATTCGGCGCTCCATTCTCTTGAGTGGAGATGTACTTGCAGGCTTAGGTGCTGACGACGAGGACGGCCCTTCAGAAACTGACTGGGATTGAGCTGGCCTGGGCTTCACTGAAGCAGCTATACTCCTTGCTTCGGTTACATTGTTGATGGGACCAAAGTGAGGAAGTGTCATTTTGTTCTTTGGAGGCAGCTTAATTCCTTCAGCTTTTACAATCTGAGTGATCAAGCAAGGATGAGGCATGTAAGTCGACTTGCTTGCGAAGTTCACAAAGTCCCTCATTACTGCCCAAATCACCGTTGCGAAGTCAATTCGCCGCCCATTCATCACTTCAAAAAGAAACTTGATCTCATCGACTCTTGGTACTTTCTCTTTTCCTTTTGGGTCAATGCGACAGTGGATGATTTTGTTCATTAATGCATACTCGGGCTTTAGCTTCCCAGGGGTGAACTGACTCTTATTGAATGAAATCATTGGCACAGGGTTTGAGCACATAGCTCGAGCGAAGGATGCCCCATCGAAAGGTGTCAAAGGGCGGAATGGATAAGGGACTCCATCCGCATGAGAAGGTCGAGGATATCCCAAGGCCGTAGCAATGACTGTAGTGTTCACAAGAAAGGACTTCCCACCTACAGTAGTCTTCATGTGATATTCCATTTCCGAATGTACTCTCAGATTCGAGTAAAACTCTCTTACTACGGATGGGTGATAGCCCTCCACAGGCCTACACAGGAAGCCCAAGTGTTGGGTATCTATAGCACCTCGAATGGGATGGGTGTGGATAAAGGTTGAAGCTTCCACTGTCCTTTCACAAATGAAACCTCTTTTTGCAAGTGACTGAACCCATTCATCCTCTTCCCCTTCTTCCCCACCTTCATCAAACATGGCCTCAATGTCATCATCCTCGCTCTCTTCACTTTCACTCTCATGCCTCTTTCCCCTTCCCTTCTTCACAGGTTGAGAAGAGCTTGCCTTTCTCTTTTTGACTGCCTGCTCCACAGAAGAGCCTGAGGCTTTCCCTCCTTTCGGTGTCTTGGTCCTAGCCATGAGCGTCACAACTAGACCAAAAACACAAAGTAGCACTAGCATGGCTACTACACAGTCCCACATGCCCATTTCAATGAACATCGAACACCCCCTCTTGGCATCGCACAGCATTTTCCTTCCCACAATCTCCATAATCACACAAATCACAACCAACAATACTATAATCCCCAAAAACAATAACAAACTTCACCCAAACACAAATCACCAAATGTAGAACAAAAACCTAACTTGCTTGCAACTTCACAAATTTGAAACACTTACCCACAATGCAAGATAATGCTTCAAAACACCCAAAGAAGTCCACTACCGCCACTCTAGTGCGTACCCGCCTTCAATCGATGGAAAGAGTGTGTAAAATGGTGGATTTTCAAGTTTAGGGTTAGGGTTTTTGCGATATGAGATGGGAATGGGGTGATGTATGGTGAAAAAGTGGGGAAATTAGGGTTTTGATGGTGGATTTGGTGAGGAGTGGTAAAAATCTCTCCAAAGTGATGGAGGATGCTTGGGAGGGGTTGAAAATGAGAGAAAAGGTGAGAAAAGTGGGTGAAAAAGGGTTGAAGTGGGGTTGAATGTCGGGCTAGGGCTTTAAAAGCTCGAAATTTTCAATGTGCAGCAGGTGGTACCGGTCCCACTTAAAGTGGTACCGGTCCCATTCAATTCTGTAAAGTGGTACCGGTCCCATTCAATTCTGTAAAGTGGTACCGGTCCCACCATGAGGGGTACCGGTCCCACTTTGCTGAAAATGCCAAATTTGCCTTTTTTATGCAATTTTCCAACTTTGCAAGCCACCAAACCTTGTTCCACTTTGTTTTCAACCACCACCAACTTAAACACCGGGGAAAAAGTACCACGGCATGCTAACACGGCTCCGCCTTCCAAAATTACCCTAGGGTTCCTAAGCTTTGAACGAATTGGCACTCTTGGCTCAAATTAGGGTTCGAAATGGAAACTTTCAAGGAATTGAGGTTCAAAGGAGCAATAATGGCCTAAAATCATCTTTCAAAGTTGTATGATTGTTCCAAAATGAATATGATACATATAAATGAAAGTTCATGCGAAAATGCGATCCTTGAAGCTCAAATCAAGCGAAAATGTGCTTGAATCAAAAATCATGACTTGCAAGACTAACAATACCAAATGTATTCGATATGAGCATAACTTGATGCGAGTCACAATGTGCAAAACATGAATAGATGGATGGAATGACGACATGTTCAAGTGATGTGCTATAAGTCTTAGTTCCGCTCCATTGGCGTGCATGTGCAATAGGAAAGTTTACATACATAATGCAAGTTCAATAGGAAGCATAGCATATAAGTCTCAAGTTTTATTCTCATGTAAGCTCAAAAATCGAAAAATTTTGCATCAAAAGTATTTGCTATGATTCTTGCTATGCATGCTACTCTATATCCAAAAAGAAGCTACCTATTGTGTGAGAATGATCATGACAAATGAACACAAGTGAACCTCCCCCCCTACTTAAGAATGAGCATTGTCCTCAATGCATGAAAAGATAAGCATTTAAAGACAAAAATGGGAAGAGGCTACAAAAGCACTTGTAAATCATTTACACTACAGTAAATCTGCACAAAGGTTAGAGTATCCACAATTTCCAAAAGAAAACAACTAAACAAAGGTAAAAAGAGCTATATACACATAATCACAAAAGAAGTTACTCTGATGGGGCCTCGCAATAGACTGGGTCTACAAGCTCCTCTTCCACAGTCTCATGCGAAAAGTTCTCCAAAAATGGCTTGAGGCGTTGTCCATTTACTTTGAAAATGTTGCCATTCTTGGGATTCTCAATCTCCACCGCCCCGTGAGGGAATACGGACTTGACAATAAATGGTCCCACCCATCGGGATCTCAACTTACCAGGAAAAAGGTGCAGCCTAGAGTTGTACAACAGGACCTTTTGATTTGGCTCGAAAGACTTACGAGCGATGTTCTTGTCATGAAATGCTTTCATCTTGTCCTTGTACACCCTAGCACTTTCATAGGCGTCTTGCCTAATTTCTTCGAGCTCACTTAGCTGGAGCTTCCTCTGCTGACCTGCGGCATCATGATTAAAATTCAAGTGTTTAATAGCCCAATATGCCCTATGTTCCATCTCTACTGGCAAGTGGCACGCCTTTCCATACACTATGCGATAGGGAGACATGCCTAACACTGTTTTAAAGGCCGTGCGATACGCCCATAAGGCATCAGTCAACCTAAGTGACCAATCTTTCCTATTGGGGTTCACAGTCTTCTCTAGGATGTGCTTGATCTCCCTATTGGCCAATTCAGCTTGGCCATTGGTCTGTGGGTGGTAGGCGGTTGACACTTTATGGGTTACCCCATATTTTTTCATTAAGGTCTCAAAGGGGCGATTGCAAAAATGCGAACCGCCGTCACTAATGATCGCCTTAGGTACCCCAAATCTAGACATGACGTTCTCTTTCAAGAATTTCAAAACTACTTTATGGTCATTGGTCTTAGATGGGATAGCCTCAACCCACTTGGACACATAGTCCACTGCCAGTAAGATGTACAGGTTACCAAAGGAGGATGGGAAAGGTCCCATAAAGTCGATGCCCCAACAATCGAAAATCTCTATAACTATGATGGGTGTGAGGGGCATCATGTGTCTCCTAGTAACTCCCCCTAATTGTTGGCAACGCTCACAGGTCTTGCAAAACTCAAAAGAGTCTTTGAACAAGGAAGGCCAATAGAAACCGCATTGTAAGATTTTGGCGGCTGTCTTCCTAGCAGAGAAATGACCCCCACATGCCTCACTATGACAAAATGACATGATACTCGGTATTTCAATATCCGGCACACATCTTCTCAATATTTGGTCCGGGCAATATTTAAAGAGGTAAGGGTCATCAAAGTAGTACTTTTGCACCTCTCTCAAAAATTTCTTCCTATCCTGGGCATTCCAATGGGTAGGAATCTGTTCAGTCACAAGATAGTTCACTAAGTCCGCAAACCAAGGGCATTGGGAAAGAGCAAACAGTTGCTCATCAGGGAAGGTCTCAGATATGGGAAGGGTGTTAGCAGAATCATCAAAGGAGATCCTAGACAAGTGGTCGGCGACAACATTCTCAACTCCCTTCTTATCTTTGATTGTTAAATTGAATTCTTGGAGGAGTAGAATCCACCTAATTAGTCTTTGCTTGGCATCTTGTTTTGTCAAAAGATATTTTAATGCCGCATGATCCGTAAAGACTAGAATGGGTGAACCTAGGATGTACGACCGAAACTTGTCTAAGGCAAAAACCACCGCTAGCAACTCTTTTTCAGTAGTTGTATAGTTTCTTTGGGCATCATTCATTGTTCTACTAGCGTAGTAAATGACATGTGGTTTTTTATCCACCCTTTGACCTAACACCGCTCCTATGGCAAAATCACTGGCGTCACACATGATTTCAAAAGGTAAATTCCAGTCGGGTGTTTGCATGATAGGAGGTGAAGTTAGCATTTCTTTCAATTTACAAAAAGCGACCTCACAATCATGCCCCCACTCAAAAGGAGCGTCCTTGCCCAAGAGATTACACAAGGGTCGCGCAATCCCGCTAAATCCCCTAATGAACC
Organism: Hamamelis virginiana; assembly: GCA_017140935.1. Classification (NCBI taxonomy): domain Eukaryota; kingdom Viridiplantae; phylum Streptophyta; class Magnoliopsida; order Saxifragales; family Hamamelidaceae; genus Hamamelis; species Hamamelis virginiana. The sequence continues at coordinate 4,487 of JAESVK010033804.1, read as the reverse complement.
TCCTATAAAAGCCAGCATGTCCTAGGAATGATCTCACATCTTTTACAGTCTTAGGAGAGGGAAGTTTGGCAATTAGTTCAATCTTGGCCTTATCAACCTCTATTCCCCTAGACGACACAATATGTCCTAGGACTATTCCCTGTGTCACCATGAAATGACACTTTTCCCAATTCAGCACAAGGTTTTTCTCCTCACATCTTTCTAGAACCTTAGATAGGTTCTCCAAGCAACTATCAAAAGAGTCCCCAAAGACTGAGAAGTCATCCATGAAAACTTCAACAATCTTTTCCACCATGTCACTAAACAACCCTGTCATGCATCTCTGGAAGGTACCAGGCGCATTACACAAACCAAAAGGCATTTTCCTAAAGGCAAATGTCCCAAAGGGACATGTGAAAGTAGTCTTCTCTTGATCCTCTAAGGAAACCTCTATTTGGTTGTACCCCGAATATCCGTCTAGAAAACAATAGAAGGCATGTCCCGCTACTCTCTCTAGGATTTGGTCAATGAAGGGTAAGGGGAAGTGGTCTTTCCTAGTGGATGAATTTAGCTTCCTATAGTCAATGCACACTCGCCACCCTGTGGTGACTCGTGTGGGAATCAATTCACCCCCTTCATTCTCTACAACAGTAATACCCGACTTCTTGGGCACCACTTGTATAGGACTCACCCACTTACTATCCGCTATAGGATAGATTATCCCCACATCCAACAACTTCAGAACTTCCTTTCGCACAACCTCCTTCATTATGGGATTCAATCTTCTTTGAGGTTGGCGGGAAGGTTTGACATCATCCTCGAGATAAATTCTATGAGTGCAAAGAGAGGGACTAATTCCCTTGAGGTCGGCAATGGACCAACCTATGGCACTTTTGTGGTCTCTAAGCACTTCCAACAATTTACGCTCTTGGTCAATCTCCAGGTGAGAAGAAATGACCACGGGATAGGTCTCATTGTCCCCTAGGTACACATATTTCAAATCAGAGGGCAAGGGTTTCAACTCTAACTCCGGTGGTTGGATACTAGATGGGACAAGACTTTTCTCAATGGGTGGCAATGCTTCGAAGCGAGGCACCCACCCATTCACTTCCATAACTTCCTCTTCATTGAGCATGGAGTATAGAAACTCCATCTCATCACTCACCTCCACATCATCAACAATCTCACTCACCAAACAAGACTGTAAGGGATCATCATGGGCGGAAAGATCCCATTGGTGCTGCACTAAGGTATCTATCCTACTCACCTCATGCACCTCATCCTCCATATCTTCCCCCACTTCCCTTATCAAGTTGAAAATATTCAAGTTCACAGTCATGTTTCCAAAGGTAAGGGTCATCAACCCACTCCTACACTGAATCAACGCATCAGCTGTGGCCAAGAAAGGCCTACCTAGAATCACAGGGAATTGACTCCCTTGATCTACTACAGGGTGGGTCTCTAACACCACAAAATCCACAGGGAAATAGAATTTATCTACTTGCACAAGCACATCTTTCACTACTCCCCTAGGTATCTTAACACTCCTGTCAGCTAGCTGAAGTTTGATCCCGGTCGACTCTAGTTCTCCCAACCCCAACTCCACATAAACAGAATATGGCAACAAATTGACACTTGCCCCCAAATCTACTAAAGCTCTACCCACTTTGGAACTTCCTATTGTTATTTCTATGGTAGGGGTCCCGGGGTCTTTGTATTTACGGGGCAATGTGTTTTGCAAGAGGGATGTGGATTGCTCGGTCATGAAAACTTCCTTATGCACACCCAAATTCCTCTTTACCGTACACAAGTCTTTCAAGAATTTTGCATACGAGGGCACCTGTTTAATAGCATCCAACAAAGGTATGTTGACTTTTACCTGTTTGAACAATTCAAAGATTTCCGCATGATTGGTCAATTTCTTAGGTGCCCTAAGTCTTTGAGGAAAAGGGGCGGCAGGAATGAATTTAGCCCTCTCTTGGCTAGAACCAATATCAACACCATTTTGTTTGGGAATGCTAGGCTCATTTTCGATTTCTTTCTCATCCCCCTTAAATTCCTTTTGTAAATTTTTAGAAACTTCATTGTTGGAATCTTTGGGTGGAATGGTTTTGTCAATGATTTTTCCACTTCGAAGAGTGGTGATGGCCTTAGCATGTTCATGATTCCCTTCATTGGAATTTGAGGATCCAATGCTATGTTGACCTTGTGGATTTTGCACGGGTTGAGAGGGAAACTTTCCCTTCTCTTGTTGAAGTGCACCCAAGGTGGTGGTCAACTTAGTCAATTGGGTTCTCATATCCCCTATGGCTTGATTGGTTTGAGCTTGACCTTGCACAAGTTGTGCAATCACATCATCATAGTTCCTCTTGTGGGGTGGTAGGTATGAGTTGACCGGTGGTGGACCAAAATTTTGGTTAGGGTTTGATGGAAACCCTTGACCTTGGTAGTTGGGACCTTGACCTTGATTGTGAAAACCTTGGTTTTGAAAATTTTGATTTTGGAAATTTTGATTTGGAAAACCTTGGTTATTTTGAAAAGGATTTGGATTTGGGTTGCTTTGGCTTGAGGAAGCATTTCCTCCATCACTCTTCCAACTAAAATTGGGGTGTTTACTCCACCCCGGATTATAAGTTTCAGAAAATGGAGAGTTGAAGGGCTTCCTTTGGTAGTTGAGAGCATTAGCTTGCTCAATTTGAATGGCTCCTTTAACTTGGGGAAGGTTAGGGCAATCTTGGGTGGAATGAGTGGGGTCATCGCAAATTATGCACAAGTCCTCCATCCTAGGTCCCGTAGGTGCCGTAGGCACTTTGGGTATGGTGCTCACCTCACTCACTTTTTGGAGCTCTATGGCCTCTAACTTCCTAGTCAAGCTAGCTATTTTGGCTTGGAGGTCATCATTATCCTTCACATGATGTTTTCCTCCTCCAACGGGCACACTTTGCACTCTAGCGGCATCAAGAGACGAATTTGTTTCCCAATTCCGGGCGTTCTCTGCTATTGAATCAAAACACTGTATGGCCTCTTCAGGGCTCTTCTCATAAAACTGTCCCCCACTCATCATTTGGATATATTGTTTGTTTTCCAAGGAAAGACCTTGATGAAAATAGCCAATGATTTGGCCTATATCCAAACCATGATGAGGGATAGCATTAAGAAGCTCTTTGTATCTTTCCCACACAGTTGCAAAGGATTCGCCCGGTTTTTCAGAAAAGTTTTGGATTGCTCTCAAAAGTGCATTGGTGCGCCCCGGAGGGAAAAATTTATCTAGGAATATGCGTTGCATATCACTCCAAGTGTGGATGGAATTAGGGGTTAGAGAATGAAACCATATTTTCGCTTTGTCCTTAAGAGAGAAAGGAAATAAAACCAAGCATATGATATGTATAGGCGATCCTGTAGAAAGAAACGCACTACACACATCCTCAAAGTCTCTCATGTATGTATAGGGATTCTCAGAATCGAACCCTCTATATTCAGGGAGAAGACGAATCATCTCCGGTCTCATGGGAAAGTTATGGGCCTCTTGAGGTAGGCAAATACATGAGGGTGTAGTGGTTCTTGTAGGTCTCAAAATCTCCCTAAGAGTCCTTCCTAAATTAGCCAAAGGGACAGGGGGCTCTCTATGAGGTTGAGCATGGGGATTAGGATTCCCCCTTCCCACCGCTGGGGTTGCCGGCGGAACAACACCATCTCCTTGCAGCGGAGTGTCATAAGGTCTTTGAGGGTTGTGGTGCAACCCTTGGTCATTTGGATTAAATGGAATTTGTTGATTTTCAGTATGCTCCATTGAAGGAGTGGAAGGTAAGTGAAATAGTGGTCTTGCAATTGGATTACTAGGAGCTTGTTGAGGTGTGATTCTTACAAGTCGGTTTTGCTCATCCCGAGCCCACGCCGACATGCACTAATTCCACCACAACCAAAATGGTATTTTAAAGAGTTATATACACAAAGAATTTTTGCATAAAGTAAAAGAGGTGAGAAAACTTACCGGATTTGCAATGTCATTGCAAATTACCACTAGCTCTCTCTCCGAATCAACTAGAACGCTCGCCACTCCCCGGCAACGGCGCCAATTGCTTGGACGTAAATTGAAGTGTTGTGCGCATGAGATTCCCAAGCGTAGGAGTCTTATGATCGTCTAGCAATAAAACTAGGAGTACCTAGGTCATTTCCACAGGGAGTGGAATAGGTTCTAGTGATTCTTAGGTTATGCTACCCAAAGAATGTAAAAACACAAGTAAATATGGGATTTGTTTGATTGTGATTTTTGTGCCAAATTAATGGCGAGGATTTGATTTGTAAACTTGTAAATGAGAGAAAGGATGGGTTCTATGGATTCGTTCCTTCCTAACCTAGGCTTAATGGTTTCTCACACATACACATTCAAATGGTCCATGTGACATATGGCTTTGAATGGAAAGATTTTAACAATAAAAGCTCAAGAACATAGAACAAATGATGGAATGCAACTTCACTACTCATCTTGATATTTTAGCATACACATG
>JAESVK010033792.1:0-11089 GCA_017140935.1 Hamamelis virginiana | reverse complement strand
TTAACATGATAGCATTTGACTTGGTAAATCTTTTTATTAATTCTATTGGGTATTCAAAGATGGGATTTGATCAAACTTAGACCCATTACCCTAGAAGTTTGTCGACACTAAAATGATTGTGGGGGTACTGTAGATAGTTTCTTGGATCATGTGATGCACTGAATTTCATGAAATAATGTGTACTTCCAAGTTCCTAATTAAACCAACTTTGAAACCCAAATCAAGACCGTACCGCTAATGCAGCAAATAATATTCTAAGTTATAGCAACATGGAATATTTTCCCAGATATATAGCTAGACCAAAATTAATGCCAGCTCATGACCTGGCATTTTTCTTTTTCCTCATTATATTCTGATTGATCGAATTGCATGTGTTTTAGATGATATATAAAACACATATGAGAATGAAGATGAACAATACACATATGTACGTTTTGTATTTGGAGCCACTACAATTTTTGAAAAAATGAGAATGAAGATGAACAAGCTAGCTAGGGACACACAGGCTAGGATTGTTGGTTTGCAATAGAAAGATTAAAGAAAATGAAAAAGTTTAATGGGGGTAGAATATATCATAGATTAGGTTAGGGATTTGAGTTATGGACTAGAAGGCTCGATCTCTTTTAAGACATTAATTATTAATAGATTTTCTACAAATATTTATTGACACCTAAGATACAAGTATACCTACAAAGATATTGGATTCAATTAATGGAAAATCAATTCGATGGAGGACAGGAAAGATGATGATTAATTATGCCATTGAAATGCAGTGCACAAATTAATCGAGGTACCTTCAACACCCTACTATTCAGGAAAAATTATTTGGTATGCCAGTTATATATATAATATCTTAGACGCATAATATATACCTATCATGCATGTGATTGTCACATGATAGTGCTAGCTATGTGTCTAGGAGGTTATATATATCCGATACTTTTTTACTATCAAGACTAACACTGGTGGATGCCGGCCAGTACTAGCTGATTATAAAACAGCCAAATTAATTAAAGCCATATATAGGAAGGAATTGCCAACTTCATTGCGTTTGTCATTATTGTTGAAGATAAAATAGATAGGTATTGAGGTTGGTCAATTTAGATGGCAGATGGTGCCAACTGCCAACATTGGAATTAAGGATTAATGGTCATGGAGAGATGGTAAAGTCCAAATTAAACTTCCAGTTCAAAGTACATAAGAGGCTGCTCAAACCATTGGAACGAACATGTATTCTAGCCTTCAATCGTGATCTGGGTTTGTTGTCGTATTTATCTTCCCTCTATATTCCTAATTAATTTGTTTCCACTACTTCCATAACCGTACTTTTCCCAAAATAAAAAAAAATTCTCTTATTGATCTATTCCCGACTCTCCAAGTTGAAGTATATAAATATACACGAGCGCAAATCCATGAGACTTATCAACAAGGTTTTATTTAATAAATTATATATATATATATATATATATATATATATATATATATATATATATAACTGTTAAATAGATTGGAGAAAATTAATTTGGATGTATTATTTAAAAACTAAAAATTTTAAAATACCACAAAAAAGTAAAAAGTAAAGTGGAACCAATTTTTTAAATAAAAATAAAATATAATCAAGAAGAGATAAAGGGAAAATAGATGAGATACACAATAAATAAACAGGAAATTTTTTTAAAAAAATGCTACTTCACCCATCTTATTAGTTGGCATTTTATGTGTGGTTCACATCAATAAATGTAATATTTTCATTTTTTTTTCAAGATCATAAAGATCATTGATCCATGTGAGGTGATTAGAAAAAGGTGATGAAATAGGATTACTCAAAAATTAATTATGGAAAGAGAAATGAAACTTAAATGGGATCCATCTCAATAAATAATATTGAAAGTTTAAATTTTATTTAGTTAATTTTTTGGGATAATTCGTTTAGTTAATTGGACCAATGATATAATGTCATATCATTTTAAAGTGGGACCAAAATCAATAAAAATGAAGGAATGGAGAAAATAAAGGAAAAAAGAGAATGAATGAGGAAAAGAATTCTAAGTCCACCACATCGGCATACTGCTCTTTATATAATAGTAAAATAAGATATATGGACTATATCTCCCTCCCTCCCTCCCCCACACACAGTGTAGAGTTTCTATCGGGCCCGTTCCTTATCCCCTAGCTCACAAAACCAATTCTTGAGAAATATTGGGTGTTTTTTAAAGGCATCTCCCATCATGGCCCGAGAGGCAAAACTTCATGTTAGGCATTTTGCTTAGCCAAACTTAAGATAAGCAAAAGGCTAGACATTTTGTCTATCCTACAAATGGTGAAGCAAATCTAACAAGGCAAGAGAAGGGAGATAGAATATTCAAATAGTATCTTTTTTTTTGTTTAAATTAGCTCGAAAAGAATATTCAAATATATATATATATATGAATGGCTAGCAAGTTGGATAGAGTGTATAACCCTTCGTGTATGAAATGAAGAAACAAAATATTATTTGAGTGTTTTGGCCATGGTTAGAGTTGCTCTTGTTAGTTTGAGGTAGAAAAAATTGAAAAAGTTATAATCTATTTATTTTTTATAAACAATATTTTAATTATTTTTGATGGGATCTTATCTTTGAAAGAGTTGTAAGATGGCTTCATAGTGCATCTCTAGTGCATTCATGTCATTTGATGTCCTAATGCCAAAATTTTGAGCCTCAAGTAGCATTAATGTCAAATTTTGATAAATGTATGCCCCAAGGCATTAGGGGCTGTTTGGCAAACTTAAAAACCTAACTAGCTGAGGATAAGTCTATCTAGTTTTTATTCAGTACTATTTGGTAAGTGTCTTTCTTAAATCAGTTGAATCTAGCTTGTTAAAAAAATAACGTATAAACACAGTTTTTATTAAACCAACTGTAAGCTTGTTTACATAAAAACCATATAGCAGAAAGAGATCAGAATTAGCCAAATCCAGTTTTCAAAGTTCCCAAACAAGCCCTTAGTGTTATATTTTAGAATTTTACATTTTTAAGGAAAATATGACTTGATATAAATGGCAATTGTCTTTTGAGGTACCAAATTTGGCATCCAAACACATCATTGGAGCGATTTATTTGGGTGTCAATGCCAAATTTTTGCAATGGCAACTCAAATGGCATACCATTAGTATCAACACGTACTATCAATGTCATTCTCTCAATAATTACAACCAAGCTATCATCCCTGAATTGAAGCTATTAGGGATTTGCCTAATTCTTAAAATGGCAAATCAAACCCTAACTAACTCTATTTACTAAGTACATAACTGCAAATTTTAAAAAGAGAGGGGTAGGAGAGTAAAATAAATTGGGCTAAAGAAAATTGAGGAGGGACGGATTCAAGATTATTAAAGTTTGTAGGGTATAAATTTGATTTTTAAAATTTGAGGGAGGCAATTACCACCCCTCAACTATATGTATGGCTTCGTCCATGGATCCAACGGTCTCTTTTTTTTCTAAAAAAATAATAATAAATAAACAATAAAAAAATGATGGCATTTTGAAGAACAAAAAGTCATAGTTTTTCAGACTGACATTTTTAAAAAACTGACCATTGGATCGCTGTGATTTTTGGCAAACATGACATATATAATAGGAGTATCAAATCCAACGGTCGGTTTTTTCAAAATATACTATGCAAATAATTGTAATTGAGGTGATCTGATGCAAAATGACTTGACCTTAGCATTCCTGTGTGTATACACACACACACACACACAAAACCAATCTTGTCAGGATGTCCTTATGCTTCTTATCATTAGCCCATCCCTTCTGGTAGCCATGGGAATGATATATTGTAAACCTAACCATTAGATTAGATAATATTCTTATGAATGTCATGTCTGTCAAAAATCACAATGATCTGATAATTGGTTTTCAAAATATAGTCCGTGAAATGCTTTGATAGTATTTACTATTGGATGTTGTCAAAGTTATTTAAATGTCTATATTTTAAAAACCAACAATTGGATTACTGACTTTTGGTAGACATGACATACATATGAAAATTATCTAATCTAACAGTCGATTTTTCAAAATACATCTCCCAGTAAAAGTAGACTGACGATAAGGAGCGTAAGAACATCCTTACAGGATCAATTCTGTATATATAGTCCTGATTCTGTGCATATATGCTGAATTTCGCGAAAGTCAACAAAAGGCCTTCAATTAATTGTGGGATATATGTGTATTTTGAAAAACCGACCATTAGATTAGATACTCTTGTTTTGGCTATCGCAAATACCAAAAATCGTAGTGATCCGATGTAAGCATCTCAAAATACAAACTAGAAAAAATTCTAATTCCAAAAAATTGTCACATGTTTTTTGAGAAATTGACTGTTGGATCACTATGATTTTTTGGCATGCATGCATGACACTAATCTAACAGTCAGTTTTTCAAATTATTACCTATCAGCTGCATGCTCACTTTTATGAAAGTTAATATATACTGACAGGATCATTTCTATACATAATTTATGTAGGCATACTATTTATTATAAAGTGCTGGTTAAGCAAACTAGTGTTTAATTGACTTGTTTTTAGTCATTATTAATTTCAAAAAACTGACAGTTTGATTAGATTCTAATTAATCTTATTCATGTCATATATCAACGCCAATTATAAATCAAATTGTTTCCAAATCGCATTATAAATACGAAATCATTTGTAAAACTGGGATAAAATTGCTGTTTGAGACTCAATAGTTAGTAGTATTGGAATTTCTTAGCCATCAAGTTTTAGCAGCCATCAAGTAGACACTTGTGTTGGATTGGTTGAAGAAATAACATACCAAATCATAAGTTCTCGATCAGTTAGAAACTCAATTCTAATTGAACAAGCTTACAAGTTGCAACGAATCCTGTAGTAGAAAATTAAACTCAATTCTCTTTAATTTTCCAACTTATTAGTTTGACCATTACCACAATTAGAAAGTCTTTGTGATCATCATTTCAAATGTTACCAAGTCTTTGTTGGCGCCAACAGCTTCTTTTCTTTTTATAGATATTGTGGGCTCCGACATTTATTTAGAATTAATCGAAGTGGCCTAATTCAATGCATTCTGATCGATTTCTTAACACTATTGAATTAACGTCCTCAATTTATGTTGTAAGGTGTCTTTTGAACGTACAGCCTTAGAAAGTTTCCCATGCATATACATAGTCTTAAATAGCAGCTGGTTGGACCACCGTCATTGATTAACAAAAGAACACTAGCACCAATTTTTCAAGGATACGGCTGTCAAGTGGGTGTCTTAATTTCGATCTATCTTTCTGCTATGACTTCTTCCTTTAATTTAGTTAATCATTCGATCGTAAATGTCACGACAGTACTATATGTGCACCATATTGTCAAGAAGTTAAGCCTGTATTTAATAAATGTTGAAATGAGAAAAGATTAAACTTTCAATAGCAAGTGTGAAATGTATTTAATTGATTAGTGACTTGAAAATTTTTCTTTGGTTGGACTTACATGTGGCCCCTTACATCTCGACATGTTTTTGAAGTAATTGCCAAAATGAACATATTTAAAGAGAGCTAACTTGAGTTTCATGGAAAGCACGGACGAAGCCATGTGTAAGTGGGGGTGGCAATTACCCCTCAAATTTTTTAAAATTCATTTTATACCTTATAAATTATAAAAATTTTGAATTCACCCCCTCAATTTTTTTGACTTCGTTTATTTTATTCTCCTACCCTTCTTTTTTTTTTTTTTTTTTTTTTAATATGTTGTTATATACTTGGTAAATGGAGTTAAGGTTTGATTTGCAATTATTAGAATTAGCCAAATCCTTAATAGCTTCATAGATGAGATAGCTTGGTTTTACTTATTGAGAGAATGGCATTTGATAGTCTTGATAAGAGTATTTCCAATAGTATGCCACTTGAGGTGCCATTGCCATCCAAATAAGTTACTCGAATGATGTGTCATTTGGGATACCAAATTTTGGCAATCGCACATAGGGCTGTCAAATTTGACATCTCAATTAGCAATTGTCATTTGTGATAATTTTTTTTTTCTTAAAAAATGAGAAATGTCAAAATGTAACATTAATGCATTGTATGAGTCAAAATTTAACATTGAAGCCATTTAAAGTGCTAAATTTTGGCATTAGCACATCAAATTAAAGCATGAATGCATTAGAGATGCTCTAATGAAGCTCGTCGAGGACAATGGTAAATGTATTGAATTAAAATACTATTTATCAAATATCAAGGAATTATATTTTTTGTAATTTTTTCAACCTCAAACTAACAAGATAAAAATAAATAAATAAACATATTTTCTATTTTTTAAATTGTGATAAACTATTAACTATTAATTAAAGTTCACCCCCTCACTCGAATTACTGGCTTTGTCCCTGATATAAAGGAGTTTATTTTATTTTATTGTCGAAAAATAAAAACATATTTTTTTCTATATTTCCTATCCTAAGTCTCTATAATATTGACAAATTGAGTAGTGAATAGTGAACTATTTCATGCATTTGAATGTGAAAACTCTTTCTTAAAAATGATGATTCATGATATTAGATCAACAGACTTTTAACCTTTTTCTTTTATTATTTTCAAAGTGCTAAAAAAAAAATTATTGATGTCAAAAAATTTCGTAGATATATAGATGCACTTCTCCAACAATGGTACTAACCAATCTAGTGGAGACTCAATCCAAACAATCATCTCTTCTATCAGTGGCGGAACCAGGATTTTTTCTCAAGGGGGGGCCAAAATTTTTAATGTAAGAGTATTATTTTTTAATATGAAAATGACGTAAAATAGCCATTTTTATAATATATATAAAATTGTAAGTTTACAAAATATTAGTGCCAAAATCGCAATACTATAAAAGTTCATACAAATTTATTTGGTGATAACACTATCCAACCCAAGGATTTGGAAGGTTAAATAGTCTTTCCATCCAAATTCTGTATAATCCATAAGAGTTTGTTAAAGCTTATGGGCCATATTTCAAAATAAATTATTTTAAGGTCATATCTTTTTTTCTGAAAATTCAGTTGAGTATAGCTCTCTCAATTTAAACCCTTTTTGGGTTATTATATATGTGCTATATATATATATATATATATATATATATATATATATATATATATATGATTCAAGTCTACTCAAAATAATTTTGTAAAAAATGAGTTGTTCTCACCTTAATTGAGGAAGATAAGAATATAAATGCATGATGTTTATGTGAGCCTCTAGCCAAAATTTCCTCTCTTTCCTTCACATTCCCTCTAATGTACTCTCTCTTTTTCTTCTTTCTCTCTTTTCTCTTTCGATAGATACCTCAATCCCTTTTCTAAAATTTTAATGCTAATTTGCATTGTTTTAAAATCCAGACCGTTCATAGAACCGAAAAAGTTACAGGTTAAGGGTCAACCGGTTGAACCGCCGGGTTGAACCATGACGTCATAAATATATTATTTATTTATTTATTTATTAGAATAAAAGCTGTAAATGATTCAAAATATAATTTTTTTTTAAAAATGTTTGTAGAATCAATTCATATATTTCAATTTATGTGCAGTCATCAAAACTGAAAATCGATAATTACTATTGATCAATCTTTATTATATATATTTTTTAAAATGCAAGATAAGAATATTGTATTATTAAATTAGGTGATTTGGTTTCTTTTTTGTTATTTGGGATTTTTTAAGACTAATTTGCCATTTTAGCCTTCTTGGCTTTAAGAGATTTTAAAAATATTAGAACTATTTTAGTCATTTTAGCACCTTAAAAAAAATTTAAAAAAAAAAACGGGTTGACCGGTTTTTTAACCGGTTTTTTGGCCGGTTTGACCAGTTAAACCGGTTGAACCACGGGGTTGAACAGTTTATTTAAAAAATGGGTTTTTGTGGGTTAAACTAGCCGGAGAGGGGACCGGTTCCCGCTCCAATCGGTTTAACCGGCCGGTCCGGTCCGGGTTTAATGACAATGCTAATTTGTTCATTCAATTTTTGTGTTAAATTAGAAATACCGGTCTTTAGAGTGGTTGTGTAAGATATGCAATGCATAAAATAGCAAGAATGATATTATAAAACACAAAGTGATGACCTCAATAGGGCAAAATGCAGAGCATATTTTAAAAAACTGACCGTTAGGTTAGATGAACTGCTTATCAATTTTATGTTTTCAAAAAATCACATTGATCAAACGATCGATTTATGAAAAGCTGACTAGGGAAAAATGACGATATTTTGAAGAACAAATTAAATGTAATAATTTTTCATAGTGACATTTTTCAGAAACCAACCGTTGGATCATTGTGATTTTTGACAAACATCAAATTGACAAGCACTTCATCTAATCTAACGGTCAGTTTTTTAAAATATGCGCTACATTTGACGTTATGAAACTTTATGTAAGGTATAATTTATAATAGCATCCCTATATGTAAGGTGTGTGATTTTTATTCTTTATATGGTTTGGTCTTAAGTTTTGTTTTCTTGTGGGTATTGGGTGCTAGAGGTTGTGGGTTGAGATGTGGCTTTTATGTGTCTTGGGTGAGTGTTTTGATGTTGTTGTTGAGGGTGGTCTGTAATCTCTTCTTATCTAAATATATCTTATCTATTGCTTATCCAAAAAAAAAATTAGCATCCCTATATATATATATAAATTTCAAAAAGTCAGGGGGGCCATGGCTACCCTAACCTTTCGATCGTAAATGTCACGACAGTACTGTACGTGCATCATATTGTCAGGAAGTTAAGCCTACAAATTCATACTGTATTTAATAAATGTAGAAATGAGAAAAGATTAAACTTTCAATAGCAAGTGTGAAATGTATTTAATTGATTAGTGAATTGAAATTTTTTCTTTGGTTGGACTTACATGTGGCCCCTTACGTCTCGACATGTTTTTGAAGTAATTGCCAAAATGAACATATTTGAAGAGAACTAACTTGAGTTCATGGAAAGCATGGAGGAAGCCATGTGTAAGTGGGGGTGGCAAGTGCCCCCTCAAATTTTTTAAAATTCATTTTATATCTTATAAATTATAAAAATTTTGAATTCACCCTCTCAATTTTTTTGACTTTGTTTATTTTATTCTCCTATCCCTCCTCTTTTTTTTTTTTTTTTTTAATATGTTGTTATATACTTGGTAAATGGAGTTAAGGTTTGATTTGCAACTATTAGAATTAGCCAAATCCTTAATAGCTTCATAGATGAGATAGCTTGGTTTTAGTTATTGAGAGAAAAGCATTTGATAGTTTTGATAAGAGTATTTTCAATATTATGCCACTTGAGCTGCCATTACCACCCAAATAAGTTGTTCCAATGATGTGTCATTTAGGATACCAAATTTTGGCAATCGCGCATAGGCTGTCAAATTTGACATCTTAATTGGCAATTGCCATTTGTGCCAATTTTTTTTTTCTTAAAAAATGAGAAATGTTAAAATGTAACATTAATGCATTGGAGCATATATGCCTCAAAATTTAACATTAACGCCATTTAAAGTGCCAAATTTTGGCATTAGCACATCAAATTAATGGCATGAATGAATTAGAAATGCTCTAATGAAGCTCATCGAGGACAATGGTAAATGTATTGAATTAAAATATTATTTATCAAATATCAAGGAATTATATTTTTTTGTAATTTTTTCTACATCGAACTAATGAGATAAAAAATAAATAAATAAAAATATTTTCTAGTTTTTAAATTGTGATAAACTATTAACTATTAATTAAAGTTCGCCCCCTCACTCGAATTCCTGGCTTCGTCTTGATGGAAAGGAGTTTATTTTATTTTATTTTATTTTATTGTCGAAAAATAGAAACATATTTTTTTCTATATTTCCTACCCTAAGTCTCTATAATATTAACAAATTGAGTAGTGAATAGTGAAATATTTTCATGCATTTGAATGTGAAAACTCTTTCTAAAAAATGATGATTCATGCTATTAGATTAACAGACTTTTAACCCTTTTTTTTTTATTATTTTCAAAGTGCTAAAAATAAAAAAATTATTGATGACAAAAAATTACATAGATAGATGCACTTCTCCAACAATGGTACTAACCAATCTAGTGGAGACTCAATCCAACCAATCATCTCTTCATACCCATTGCATGCTTTGCCAAGCGCATCCGCAACAACATTAAATTTTCTTACTCTTACTCCATTCTTCACAACATCCATTCATCCTTTACAACAACCTCTTACATCCTCTTCACAAGCAATTGCTATATTTTCAATATTAATTTTCACCTTCTTGATCCATTCGTTCAATTGATCCAACGAATTCTTACGATGAAACAAAACTCTTAGAATTCTATCCCATAAAATAAAAATTATTCATTCGATTGAAAATGAACTGTTGCAAACAGTTTAAGTTCACAAACAGGGGCAGAACCAGAAGGGTTATCTTGGGAGGGCCAAAGCCTTATAGGCTTTGGACTTTGAATATTGGGGTGTCATGTAGTGTATTTTTAGAATTTTTTAATTATAATATATATATAATACATGGCTTTGAAGAAAGTCATGGAGCCATGGCCCCCTTGCATTGCATGTAGTTCTGCTCTGTTCGTAAAATTACATGTATTTGATCGAGCGTTGACTTTAAAATAATTCGCAAAGAAATTTAGTCTATTCCTAACATCGTGTTTGCTCAAGAGGCGAGTATTGACTTTAAAATAACTTGAATTAAAAGTGTAATGGTAGGGAGTTTTTTGCAAATGTATGGTTTGAAAAAAACTTTTTAACCAAAATAGAGTTGATTCAAACAATTTTACAAAACTGAGTGTAGCCGCTGTTGCGGCATTAAGATTTTTATTTATTAAGAAACCGCAATAGCGGATTCAAAAAAATCTTTTCTTTTTTTAATTTTTTTAATTTTTATTTGATAATTTCACATTTCACAGTTTTTTACATTCAGTTTTCTCAGAAACCAACCGTTGGATCACTGTGATTTTTGACAGGCATGACATACATGATTGGGGTATCTAATCCAACGGTTAGCTTTTTAAAATTTGCACTGCAAGTGACTTTACAAGAGAATACTTGATGCAAGAAGCATCGAGTGCACCTTATATTAGCACTTCTGATAAG
>JAESVK010033779.1:0-10334 GCA_017140935.1 Hamamelis virginiana | reverse complement strand
TCCTATATGCAAGACTTGATTCATACTACTCCTAGACATCTAAACATCACTTCTAAACATGCATTCCTATCTTATATTATACATATAATTAGAAGAAACTATCCTATATATTATGCAGAAATTTAAACTATCCTAAATGCACCTATTCTCAATTATGTTATGTATAATCACCTTCTGAACACCATGGGATATGAACCCTTACCTCTTTGCCTCTTTCTTCAAGCTCCAAGCTCTCTTCTTCAAGCTTCAATGGCCTCCAATTTCTTGGCTATGGTATAGAGGGCTG
This sequence comes from Hamamelis virginiana, assembly GCA_017140935.1. NCBI lineage: Eukaryota > Viridiplantae > Streptophyta > Magnoliopsida > Saxifragales > Hamamelidaceae > Hamamelis > Hamamelis virginiana. Next base: position 10,048 of record JAESVK010033779.1, on the reverse strand, counting down.
CTACAAGTGCCTCCAAGTCTCCAATGCAAAGTTAGCCTCTCCTAAACCTATTCCTAAGTGATGTATATATAGAAAAGCTCCAAATTGATCAATGGTCCACATTAAAACCCTAATGAATAATCCAAGGGCCCTAAATGTGTCTTCCAAGGTCTCCAAGGTCAAACCAAACCCTCCTAGTTGAGTTAGATAGCCATTGGAAGAGTCCCAAAACCTTAAAACACTCAAAAGATTGAAATTGGGCGAATCTGGGCATTGGGCATCGATGACCGTCCACCCTAGGACGGCCAACCGTCCCCTAGGGTTGGTCAACCGTCTGGGTAGGGATGGTCATCTATGCTGACACCCAATTTTGCCCCATTTTGGGCCTCTCTCGACCCGTCTCGGCTGTTTTCGGCTTTTCGGGCCCGTTTTAAATCCAAATTCGACGATTCAAGCGCCGAAACAATCGTGATTCGATTCTCCATGTTTTGAGAAGTATTTGAAGAGAAAATGCATTGACCAAAGTCAAATTTTTGGGGAAAATTTAACCAATTAGCTGCTTAGGGCCTGCCAGGCCCATATTAGGGTTTTGAAATCCACTAACCAATTGCTCTCGAAATCGTTCCTATTTCTCGAAAAAAATTTTGAAATCATTTTAAGAAAGTGTTTTAAAGCTTTTGAAGGCTTTGATTTGATAAAAACGAATCCCAGTCGTTCCACGTCGAAACCCTAATCTAAGTTTTGAAAGTGCATTTTGGGCGTTAAAAGCCAAACATGAGCCCAAAGGCTCTATGTACCTTGCCACTGATCAACTTAGCTACTAAACACGCCCTAAATATCCATGATAAAGCCTCGAGACCATTCGGGACTAGATCAACAGTCATTCAGAGCTTTTGTGATCCAAAGGGCAATGCTGCCTTTCAAGTCACAAAGGCCCTATTTCCTATCAAGCCTGGTTCAAAATGCCATGAAATTTAGCAGGGATATTCCTAGACTCTCTAAAAACTAAATGCAAAAAGAACCAACTCAATTTGACCTAAAAACCTACATGCGATAATGACCTCTATCTAACTACTCAAAAGAGTAAAATTGGCAACTCAAGGTTTTAACACCCTATTTCACCTCAAATCAAAGGCAACCATTAATGACCATACTCATGGTCAAAAACGGATGTCTACAACGGCATGTGAGCCTTAGGAAACAGTGAATAAGACGTGACATCAACCATGTCTTCAAATCGACATATCACTTTCAGGGCTTTCTCTAAGGCCTCAACCTTACTTGACAACAGAATCGGATCCCCATAAAGGAACTTAGATCCATCAGGCTCGCCATCCAGATAGATGGGCTTAAATTTGACCCCTAACTGGGCCTAGGCACTGTCATTAACTTTGACCTAGATAGGTGGATCATATGTATTCTTTGGGTTTTCCAAGTGGGCCTCCTTAACCTGATCTGTATTGGTCTGTTTATCCATAACTTCTTGGGACATTTTCTTGATTTGTTCAGTCTCATGGGCCAGGGTTTCAACCCAGTCCATGATAGCATTCAACACTGTAGCGGTGGTGCTGGATTCTCCGTCAGCCATTGAGGGTGTGGTTGGGGGTTCGATACTAAAAAGACACCCTCTAGAATTACGACGCCAGGCCAGAACTCTACACCATGAGATGAAGGTTTTTTAAGAAAACGGAAGAGCCCACAATGCTCAAAACACGTTGATAGACTATCATAGAGGTGCTACCCAAAAGAGAAAGGAGAAAACCATCCTATCATAGTTCTAATTTACTCCCCTATTTCATAAAGCAACTTTCCTCAGAAATTATGAAATAAACCAAAACCATCAATAGGGGAATAAAACATGATCAACCAAACAGAATACACACGGCAACACGAATGACTAGTCCTTCATTCTCAGGACAATTTCCTTTGAATCGAAAGTCTTAGTCAAAACGGGCTAAAATAACCTAATTGTAGGCCAGGGGTACGTACCCTTGGGATATTCTTTTTTATTTTCAAAATAGACATTTCATTCTAAGGACCAAAATCCTCAAAACAAAGGGTCTATATCAAAATATCAAAGTTTATCTAAGGGTGCCATATCCCTAAAAATTCTAGCATTCACAAACAAGGATCACATCAAACAGGGGTAATTTTGGCAACATAACCATGCAATTATGTGCTAAAAGAAATTCGGCAGCATAACGGCACAATTATGTGTCAAGAGAATTTTCGGCAGCATAACAGTACAGTTAGGTGCCAAAAAGAATTTCGACAGCATAACGGTACAATTGCGTGCAAAAAATCGGGCAGCATAACATGTGTGTGCAAGCACTAGAGGGTAGAGTGTCTTACATGTTGTTTACATGGACTAATGCAAGGGTAGGCATAAAGGTTCCTATTACAGACCAATCCAAATACCTAACCACATGTGACACGCGGCGTGCCGCGTGGGTCCAACAGTACGTGATTGGTCTTTGATATACCCCGAGGGGTACTTGACAATAGGTTGATAGTTTCGTCATGATTGCCCTAGTGTCAAGTGGAGACAGGGATAAGGACTCCACTATCTTTTGGCAAGGCAACATCGTCCTATCACACAATGACATGCAGCTAATACAACTAATATGATATGCAGTCACACAAATGCATATGGTTAATTTTAATTAATTTTAAGAAATTAAATAGCCCAATTAAATCAATGAAGTTTAGCCCTCGATATCCCAAGCGGAGTCGCCAGTTCTGTGAACCAGCCCTTTTTGCAGGGGACTCTCGTCCACATCATCACTGGGCGTGATTAGGGATTTTTAGAAAACACAAACAAAGGAGTCGCCTCCTTATTTTTAAGGAATAAGGAAACCATAAAGATATGTTATTTTAAATAAAACAAAACAAACTCCATTTCAATGAAAATACAGTCTTCGAATCAAAGATGGATCCAGGGGCTAGGTAACGACGTGGGAAGGTTCCAAGCTTTCACTTGTAGGAACCCACCTCGCCCTAATTAAAGGATTTCTAATTTATTTGGGCTATTTAAAATATTAATGCAAACAATCCTAAATAAATGCAATAATCTATATTAATAATAATAATAAAATATACAAACAAACCCTAAAAACCTAGGACACCCCATTAGTATCATAGGGCGGATTTAAGCCCAATTAGCGCCTACGTAACTTACTAGTGTTACCTAGCAAGTATCAAAGTCCACGTAGTTCGACTACCCTAGGACTCTCCTATTGTAATCAACCACATCATCTAAAAGTATTCAACTTAATTCAAAACCCTATCTTCGAGAGTTTTTATCCATTTGAAATTATTTATTTGAAATCATTTCAAATTAACAGACTTTTACAAAATCCAAATATTCTAAATAATTCTTATCTTTAGAATTCAATTCCAATTGAAAATCTTTTTCAAAGATATTTCAAGAAAACAAATCATATTGGGAGGAATCTTATCCCAAGATAAAAAACCTTAGAACACTTCAAATTCTTTTAAAAATCATTTAATAATCAAATCTTCCATAGAAATCATATTTATTTCATAAAAATCACATTAAAACCCTTTTTAGAAAATCTCTCGAAGATAAACTCTTAAATCAATTTCAGTACTTAATTCAGATAATAATTTTTACAACAAATGACAGTCCTAGGGAAGGTCAAGTGACCTTCCTAATCTAGAGTCTCTAACTAACCCTAAAGTTAATCTAGAATCCTAAAACACTAATGCAATGCATGCTGGAATTTAAACAAATTAAACAAATTAAAAATATACATGAAATTAATTCTAACCATGCATGAAAATGCTCCTAAATGCACACTAATTCCACTATGTGAACTTAGGCATATTTCTACATTAGATTTGATCCTAAAATGAATTTTTAGGATAATTTAAAGGCATAAACAAATCCGGACAGATTTGAAAACAAACTTTAAACCATTCTAAAAACTCTAAAAAAATAGTAAAAAATCATGAAAATGGCCTAGCATGCATCCTACATGAATATACTACGAGACGATACAAAGAAACTATGTTAAAATAGGCTTAAGAATGGTGATTAAGCCACTTTAAAGCATATATCCAAATCTGGATAGATTTGAATACATGCTTAAAATTGCCCAAAAATTGTTATTAATCCATGAAAAACAACAAATAAATATCCTAGCATACAATCTAACATACTCCAATTACTATGCAAAAAACATATCAAAAACTAACAAAAACATGCTTTAAACGATTAATCTAAACACAAGAGGAGGATCTTACATTTGCACGCTCCCTCGTACACATTTCATATATTCAAATCATCAAATCCATATAGTGTGTTTAAATAATCATAAAAAGCATAAAAATGACTCAAGACTCATCACATGTCGAAAATAATGCACCAACATACTCACATAATCGATCATTAATATCACATGGTTATCAAATGAACACCACAAGGTCTTTAACAATTATGAAAACATATTAACACTTACCCTAAACATGCTTATATACATAAAATAATAACAAAGGACATCCTAAACATGCTTACTAACATAAAATCATAACAAGACCCATCCTAAACATGCTTACATAGATAAAATCATAACAAAACTGACCCTAAACATGTTTACTCACATAAAATCATAATAAAAGACATCCTAAACATACTTGCTAACATAAAATCATGACAAGTAACCATTTAATCAAACCTACATATTCCTAAGCACACAAATATGCTACTGTCCTATATATATAAGAAGGAACTATATCCTATTTTAACATGCAAACACATTAAACAAATGCCATGTGTAGACATACATTTTTTACCATGAGTATGGTCATGAATGGTTGCTTGTGATTAAAGGTAAAATAGGGTGTCAAAACTCTAAGTTGCCAGTTTTACCCTCGTGAGTAATTAGATAGAGGTCATTATCACATGTAGGTTTTTAGGTCAGATTGAGTCGGTTATTTTTGCATTAGGTTTTTAGAGAGTCTAGGAACATCCCTGCAAAATTCCATGGCATTCTGAGTCGGGTTTGATAGAAAATAAGGCCTTTTGCGACTGAAGGGCAGTACTGTCTTTTGAATCACAAAAGCCCTGAATGACTGTCGATCTTGTCTCGAATGGTCTCGAGGCTTTGGCATAGATATGTAAAGTGTGTTTGGTAGTTAAGTTGATCAGTGGCAAGGTCTGTAGAGCCTTCTGGCTCATGATTGGCTCTTAAGGCTCAAAAGGACTTTTCAAGCCCAGATTAGGGTTTCGACCAGAAGCGACCGGGATTCAATATTTTTATCAAACCAAAGCCTTCAAAGGCTTCAAAACACTTTCCTAAAATATTTTAAAACTTGTTTCGAGAAGAGGAAATGATTTCGAAAGCAATCGGTTAGCAGATTTCAAAACCCTAATTTGGGCCCGACAGGCCCTAAACAGCTAATCGGTTGACTTTTCCCTAAACCTTTGACCTTGGTCAATGAATTTTCACTTCAAACACTTTTTAAAACATGTAGAATCGAATCACGATCATTTCGGTGTTTGAATCATCAAATTTGGACTTAAAACGGGCCCGAAAAGCCGAAAAAAGCCGAAACCGGGTCGAAACGGGCTGAGACAGGCCCACATAGGGCAAAAATGGCATGGGGGATGGATGACCGTCCACCAAGGGACGGCCAACCATCCATGAAGGATGGACAACCATCCCAAGGTGGATGGTCGTCGATCCTTTTAGATATTTTTGTTAAATTTCAGTGTTTTTTTCCTGCTAGGACTCTTCCAAGCCCTGCCATGTGTCCAGTTCGGCCATGGGGACTTTGGGATGAGTTCAAACACCTTGGAAGACTGGTTTAGAGCCCTTAGATCATTCCTAAGAGATTTAAACTCAGCCATTGATCAAACTCAGGCCTCCCTATAAATAGAGGGCTCTGAAATCAGTTTTAACACACAGAATAAGCTTTAGAGAGCTAGCTTGGCGAGTAGAGGCTTGAGCAATTGTACAAGCTTCCCCCATAGCACTCTAGCTTAAGTTTTAAAGTCCTTGAGGTCCTTGGAGTCCTTGGAGTCCTTGGAGCTTGAGGAGAAGGCTTGGAGCAAGAGGGAAGGAAGCAAAGAGGTTAGTAGAGTTTTAGTTTATTTAAAGTTTTGCATTCTTCTTATTCTTCTTCTTCTTCTTCTTCTTTTATGATCATGCTAGATTTTTTTTTTTTTTATTTCTTTAAGTATGCATAGGATTTAGTTCATTATTAGTATGCATGCATAGGATTTAGTTCATTGTTAGTATGCATGATAGGGATTAGTTTAATAATACATGGAATATGTGCATATTTCTTCTCTTCTATTATCATACCATATTAGGATTGAGTGTTTAGGATTAGGTGTTCATATTTAGAATCTCTTTTAGTATGCATGATAGGATTTTCAATGTATAGGAATGCATGTTTAAGTCCTTTATATTAGGTTGTTAATCTATTCGAGTTTAGTATTAGTATTAGTCTCATCATAGTTTATTTTTTTTATCACTTGGAATGTTTGATTGATATACAAAATGTGTTCGAGGGAGCATGCAAAGGTGAGTCCCTTCCCTTGTGATTAAATGTTATGTCTTGATGATAGTTTTAGTATGCATATTAGGTTGCATTTAGTGCATTTTTTTACCATTTTTATTCATTATTTTAGGGTTTTAAACACACTTCAAGAATACTTTCAAATCTGTCCATGGATTTAAAGTAGCTTTAAAGTGTATTAAAACTCATTTTTTAGGCCCAAATTAACTTAGAAACATCCTTAAGTTCCCATAGCTAACTTAGATTGCATTTAGGACATTGTCATGCATTGTTTACCTACTTGAATGCATTTTTTATTTATTTTCCAGAATTTTCCAGCATGCATATCTTAGTGTTTTAGGTATTTAGACTAACCTAGGATTAGGTAGAAACCCTAGGATTAGGGGGATCATTTGATCCCACTTAGGATTCTTCTTTGTTGTAAGAATTACACTAGGTTTAGGATTCTAATGAATTTAGGATCCTATCTTTGAGATAATTTCTAAAATTAATGTTTTATCAAAATCAATCTACAATTAATTAAATCCCAATGAAATTGGAACTCTGAGTTTGATTTGGAATGAAATTCCACCCTTTGAAAGGATTTAATTCGGGATATAATTCCCATTTTGAAAAGAGTTGTGATTGGATAAGAATTGTGTTTTAAAAAGAATTCTAAATTCATTGGGAATTTATTAATTGATGAATTATTTTCTAAAAAGGATTTCAAATTAATAAAAATTCTCGAAGATAGAGTCTTGGATGAGATAGAATGCTAATGATAGTGTAGTTCATTACAATAGGAGAATTCTAGGGTAATCGAACTACGTGGACTTTGATCTTTATCAAGAAATTGGTAAGGTACGTAGGCAGTCAATAGGGCGCAAGTCCAATCTTAGGTTGACTTCTAGTATCCTAAGATCCTTAGGATTGTGTATACTTTTTGTACTATATATTATTATTATTATATATTATTCATATTTTGTGATTGATTAGATAAATAGCATTGTTTTGAAAAGATTTTGATAAAGCCCAATAGTAATTAGGAGACCTTTAATTAGGGCAAGGTGGGTGCCTACAAGGAGTTTCTTGGAACCTTCCCACTTCGTAACCTAGCCCCGAATCCAACTTTGATTCAAAGACCATGCTTTTCCAAAATATGGGGTCAGTGTTTTATTTAAAATAAAACTCTTTTTTGTGGTTTCCTTGTTCCCTAAAAATAAGGTGGCGATTCCCAGTTTTTTACAAACTCTTATCTTTTTTCAAAAACCCAATCTTGAGTGGATAATAGAGAAAGATAAATGTGGATAATAGAGAAGGATAAATCGAGACGGATAAACATCATCCACAATCCACTCAAGAAACCCCCAAAGTGAACGAGAGGCCTCCCGATCAGGTTGGCTGGTTCACACCATGGACAATCAAACTCAAGCTAATATGATCTTATCATACATAAACAAATAAGAAACAATCCTAACAAAAAAAAAAAAGATGATTCATCTCACATGAAGATAAAAAGAACTTCCACCATAGCACAAGAGATTTGTATGAAAATAAAGGAAACAAGGCTAAGATAAAACACTTACCCTTCTTCTCCCTTCTTGGCTATCCTCCTTCAAGCTTCAAAGCTTTGAATCCTATCTCTCTTTTCATTCTTCCCCTCTGGTTTTCCATTGAATGATGAACCAAAATGTAGTAGCCTCTCTCTAAACTCTTTTTTTTTCCTCATTTTTCCTCTAACTCTATCAAAGTATATTTATAGAGTTAGGGTCAAAAAACCTTGAATGGTTGGGATTAATCCATCTAAAAATCATCTTAGGGCTTAAAATGATTCCTCCTAGGGTTCCCAAGCTGAAATACATTCGAATTTATTTAAAAAAATCGAACAAAGTCGGGCAAAATGGGTGGGAGAGTCCCAAACTTTCCAAACTGAAAAAATGGAGTTGACCATCCTGGTGGCCGTCCTAGCCTGGACGGTCACCAAGTGTGACCTTCCATATTTTCTCCTATTTTCGAGGGATTTTTGTATTTTTGCCATATCTTGCTCAATTTGAATCCAAATTCGATGATCCAGGTGTCGAAACGACTGTGCTTTGATCCTCTCATTCCTAGAAGGGTTTTGGGTCAAAAATGTTTGGTCAAGGGTTTTAGCAAAAAGTTAGCCGATTGACCCGGTTGTGCCAAATTTGGTCATATGACCATTCTTTATTTTGTAAAATTGATCAATTAGAACCCACTTCTAAAAACATGGTTTTATTAAGAAATTGATACTTGAAAACATATTTTGAAGATCTTTGATTTTAATGAAAATGATCAATTCACGGTTAATTTGGATGAAACCTCAATTCGACTCATTCTTGCCCGTAAGATCGATTTTGGGCGAATCCTTCCCAACCATTCAAAAGTTCAATTGACACTCCAAATACACTCCTCTCATCCATATAAACTCCATGAAACAATCCGTTTCAAATTCGGAGGTCATTCGAAAATTATACGAGAAAAAAGACGAAAGTGCCCCTCAAGTCGCAAAAGCCCTAATTACCTATCGAGCTCTCGTCAGAATGACATAAAAATTTACAGGGATACTCTAAGACACCTCAAAAGTCAAATGCAATGCATATGGATTGATTCCAATTCAAATGCACACATGAAATAATGAATTATCCCTTTTCCCTGAAAATGATAATTTGGGTAATTTGGTCTTTACAAGCCTAATTCTCCACCAAATGATCAACTCTTCAAGTTAATCATTTGCATAAACATATGATAAAACAATTGGTAAAAATGGGGTGTCCATAATGACAAAGAAAAAAATAGATTGGATTCACAAAGAAAAAAAAAGGCAAAAAAAGACAGTGAAAACCTATAAAACACAGTGAAAAGTCTTCTTGTTTGGGGTATTTTCACTGGGAATTCATTGTGTTGGGTTTTCACTAAGTTTGGGTGTTTTCATTGAGTTTTGGTATTTTTACTATGTTGGGTATTTTCACTGTCTTGGGATATTTTTACCGAGTTTGGGTGTTTTCACTGTGTTGGGTATTTTCACAGTGTTGGGCATTTTCACTCTGTTGGGGTCTTTTCACTTTGCTGGATGTTTTCATTTTGTTGTGCATTTTCATTGTGTTGGGCATTTTCACTATGCCAAGAGTAGTTATGTAACGCCCCGAACCCGGATAGCCAAACTCGAAAGCGTGACCTCAAAAATTCAAATCCATAATTACATACTGAATAAATTAATCCATCCAAAACCATAATAAATCTGAAATTTTTAAATCAAAATACTAACATTCTCCCCAAATTCAATAAACAATATTTGTCTATAGTAACTAAAATAGCCAAAATATATTTCTTACCCCAATACCCAATAAAAAACCCTCCAATAAAAATATTAAGACTTTCTTGTAATCATTGTCACTAATAAATAAAATCAAATCAAATCAAATCAAATAGTTCCTAATCCATCCAATAAATAGCTATCATAGCTCTTTGTCCGACTGCACCTTATAAGACTACGAGCACCTCGAACCAGTTCCTTAAACTCAAT
>JAESVK010033753.1:0-11234 GCA_017140935.1 Hamamelis virginiana | reverse complement strand
TGTTAACTAGCTAGTTAAAAGGAAGGTTAGAGTTATCCACGTGGCTATTTTCATTGGCTGGTAAAATTTGGCATAAACACTTTGCCCCCCTTTTGAGTTTAAATCGAAATCAAAAAGATTTAAACCTCAAAATTTATCTAGATTTGGACAATCACGGCCTTACCCAATCTTATAGCCGCTAAGTGTCTAAAGGATTTTAAAATTTAAAAACTCCTTAATATTCGGCCTAAAACTCCATCTTGTTTGGCCTTCAATTATTATCTTAATTAATTTCCTCCTAAAAACGGCTTTATCTAAACAAAATTTAAATAATACAAGACCCGACCCACGAATCCTTCAGCCGTTTTATCCACCTTTACGTCCCATCCACAGCTTTATCATTATTAGCATTTAAAACTCCAGACCTTTCGTGCTTCCCTAGACGTTCAGGCTATCACATCACCTACCAATTTGTTTGACAATCAAACCAAAATCTTCATCTCTTGCCTTTGCGATTTGAAAGCTTAAACCACTTTCTTTCCTCCATTGACCTTCATCTTCTTGTTTCAAGATTTCTCTTGGTAACAAGATCTTCCAACGAAAACCCTACTGTCATCACGGTTCCTTTGATTTCCTTCTCCATCTCAGTATTCTTCAGCGTTAATGGCGAAAAAGAAGCCTCTGGTTAGTGCCACTCCTACAGACCCCATTGCTGACGTCTTCCTCAAACTTCCTCACTCTCAAAAGGTACTAAATGATAATCAAATAGGTCCTATTTTCATTGAATGTTCTTCTATGCCTGATTCTATTCAATCTCACTTCCCTTTCTATCCTGATGAAATGTTGCTTGTGAATCGTGATGTCTTGAAATGGAACGAGTGGACAAAAGACAAAACCCCTAGAGCCTGGCCCAAACCAAAGGAAGAATGGGTCCAATGGTTGGATAAACTCCAACCTCAGTTTGGGAAACAATGGAAAAACCTAGGAATCTTTAACCACATTCAGTTATGTAGACATGAATTTCCGAGGGACCCATGGCTTTTTTCTGCTAGTGCTTGTTTTTGGACCTATTCCAATAATGTTTTTTCTTTCCCCTGTGGCCATATGTCTCCCACCATTATGGATATTTGTGCTTTAACCGGACTGCCTGCGATTGGGGAAATCCCATCTGCGGCTTATGTCCCAGATCTTGGTCCTGATTTTTCTTTCAATTTCGCCCCTGCTACCGTGGCCTAGTCTCAATATATTGAATTAGAAAATCAATCCCCTCCCAACAAAGCTTCATTTCAAGAACACTGTGCTTTTCTTCTTCAATGGCTCTGTAGATTTGTTCTCTGTTGTCAATCTGGTCAGATGACCCAAGAATACCACAGAGTTGCCATGGCCTTGGCCGCAGGCCGGAAACTGGCCTTGGCACCTTATGTTTTAAGCCACTTATACAGAGGCCTTTATGAAATGGTAACCAAATCTTTGGCACCTTCTGGTGGTCCTCATTGGCTTCTCCAATTGTGGTTCTATGAATATTTTCCTGAGCTGTTCCCCTCTCCTACCCATGGTAAAGACCTTCCATCCTATGGCCATAAGTGGATTGCTTACGTGCCTCCTGCTCGGTCTTTCTCTGAATACTTTGAGTTCTTTTGGGGTCTTTCCCTTCAAAGGGATGACCAGCTTTTTTATCCTTTTGGTCCCCGTGAATTCGGGTCATCTTGGTTCTTGCAAAAACCACCTTTCTCTGACAAACACCTAATCAAACAAAATCAAATTTGGTGTTCGTACCTCTTAGTCCGTGACCTCCACTATGCTGGCTTCTTTGAGAAAAGAATGCCCAAGGTCGGGGTTGAAATCTATTGCCCAAATCTTGTGAGCCGTCAGCTCGGTTTCCATTTGAATCTTCCTGCCCCAGTTTGTTTTTTCTCTGAGAATTCCCCAGCCACTACTAGAGTCATCTTTTCCAATGAAGAATCTGTCAGGGCTATTTCTCTTATGCTTGAGAAAACCCTAGACAAGTTTGAAATGATTCCTCTGCCCGAAAAACCCTCTTCTTCATTAGAATTTAAGACCTGGTGGTCTTCAGCCTACAAAAATAAGATTGGATCTTTGTCATTATCGGTCGTATTTTCTGCTGTCTCACCTCCTTCTCCCATACTTCGTAAAAGAAAAGGCCGAAAGACAGAGAAATCCACTGCCCGGAGAAAATTAGACAGTAAGTTTGTTCCCAACTCATTTTCATGGCTATGTGTATTCTTTTATCACGGATTATGACTCTTTGCAATTTGATATTATAGGTGGCCTTGTTAATGTAAAGCCGGACATCTCTGAGCTTTCTTTTATGTTCAAATCAAGAACACTCCCACCTGCAACAGCACCAAAAGCACCGAGTATTTCAAAGAAGAAAATCCCCAGCAAAACAACTCACAGTCTGCGGAAACAAATTGAAGAAAACCCATCTCCAGCTCGTGGTCCTTTGGCCCCTACTCGACGATCTCAGCGTCTTGTTGGAAGTAGATCTACTACTCCTCGGCCTTCCGTCGGTACAATTGATCTCTCGGACACTTCCAGCAGTGGCGAAGGTGGTCCTTACTTTGAGCATAGTGAAAAAGAGGCCGAGAATTCTCCGGTCACTAAAAAGCTTCGGTCTAATTCCCCCATCAAATCTTCGTCCCAAACTCTCAGTGACCATTCAGAAACTCCAGTTTTTGAGCTTCAAGCATTGATTGAAGAGAACCCGCTCCTGTCTCTTTCCATAGAAGCAGAAATGGCTGATCCCAAATCTCCCATCCCTGAAGACCTTGAGTCATGGTTTGACACCTTAGATGATCCCATTCCTAAGGCACATGCTGTTCCTCCAAAACTCGACCTTCCTCCTGATGTTGACCCTGATTTGCCTAAGGCAGAGATTGAAGAAAAGAAGGCTAGATTTCTAGAACTGCATAATACAAACCTTCCCGACCTTGATCCAGACATGGCCAATGAACTTGTCCAATGCTATAATTATCTACGTCGTGTTCCCGAGTATGAACCTTTTATGAACGAGATTTATCTCCGCATGTCTCGGGTTATGGATCTCGTGAAGGATTTCAGATTGAAGTTAGCTGATAGGAGGAAATGGGAGGGTTTTCTTGAGCAGCGCCAACAAACCAAAACCTTTATTGAGGCGAACAAAAATGTTATGCTCAGCCTTCGTAATCAAAAGGTAGCGGCTCAGACAGGGATTAAAGATGTAGACACTGAAATTGCCAACCTCCAGAAACAAATTCAAGATCTTCAAAACCAAGTGGAGGCAAGAAGACAATTTCGGGATTCTCAGGTCATTGCTATGGAGGCTGCTGACAAAAGGTTCAATGAGCTGTGGGTTGAGGTTTCTTCAAAGCGGCGTGAATATAGTTCCACCGGCCTTGAAGCTCAGCCTTGGGCTAAGAAATCTGAAGACCTAAAGCTGGCTGAATTTAAAATCATGAAAGAATGGACTGATGCTCAAGGTCTCCCTTCACTGGAGACTTTTGATGCTTGCCTCCCTCCTGACCGTCAGGTTTGATTTTCATTTCATTGAACATTACTCTTTTCTTGCTACTGTTTGGTGGTTGTTTTGGATGTTTTCATGGTGGATGGGTTTTTATGGTTGGTAAATGAATTTGGTTTGATGGTAGGGTGTGAACAATTTTAATTTTGGGCGTTTGTGTCTTGTTCTGGACACTTTGGTTGTGTTTTGGTTTGTTGAATATTTCAGAATTTTGGATGTTGTAGTAACAAGTATTTGGTGGATTGGAGTTTTATGGAAATCGTTAAAGTAGGGTTTTTTGTAGCAATATAAAAATCTTGCTCTTTTCTTTCTTTGCATCTAAACCTGACGGTCCTGCAAAAATAAACACGAATTAGTTGTTTTGGCCATCCCTTTAGATGGCCTCCCACATAGTGGGATAATACCTCTTTAGGAATTTGCCATTGATAGATTTTATTGTTTTCCCTGTAGCTAATTCCTTCAATGAATATGCCCCTCCTGGGATTACATCTAAGACTTCAAAAAGACCTTCCCAATTTGGAGACCACTTTCCCAGCCTTGGGTCTTTGGTCCCAATTGGCAAAAAAACCTTCCAAACAAAATCTCCCACCGCAAAGGCCTTATATCTTACTCTTTTGTTATAGGCCTTTGTCATCTTTTTCTTTTGAACCTCAATGTTGTTTAAGGCTCTTAATCTTTCCTCAGATAAATTTTCCAATTCTAATAGCATGGCCTCATTATATTCGTGAGGTAACAAATCATTTTGTAAAGCCACTCTTAGAGATGGAATAGTGACCTTTAAAGGTAACACCGCATCATGTCCAAAGGTCAAGGCATAAGGAGTTGTTCCAATACTCTCCTTGAATGAAGTTCTGTAAGCCCATAAGACCTCGGATAGCTGTAAATGCCAAGTCCTAGGTTTTTCACTCAACATTTTGCTCAAAATGCTTTTCAAAGTTTTATTTGCAGCCTCTACTTGGCCGTTTGCTTGAGCGTAGTAAGGAGTGGAATTAGTGAGTTTAATTCCATATTCTCTTGCAAATGCCTTCACTTGATCTCCAACGAATGATTTGGCATTATCGGTGTTGATCGTTTCAGGTAGGCCGAACCTATGTACAATATGTTCTTTAATAAACCTAATTACGGCCTCTTGATCAACAACCTTCATAGGCTTAGCTTCCGTCCATTTAGTAAAATAGTCGATTGCTACTATAATAAACCCATGTGATCCTGAAGATGGTGGATAAACTTTCTCAATCACATCTATTGCCCAGCCTCTAAAAGGCCAAGGCTTTATAATATAATTCAAATCAGTGGCAGGTATATGCTGGATTTGGCCGTGCTTTTGACAAGCTATACAGCCTTTAGCATAATTGATACAGTCTTTTAAGACCGTGGGCCAGTAATATCCATGTCTCCATAATAGCCAACGCATTTTTATCCCGGCCTGATGTGCCCCACAAATTCCTTCGTGTACCTCGGCCATTACTAACATAGATTCTTGTTGGCTAATACATTTTAATAATAATCCATCATCAGTCTTTTTAAATAACTCCCCAGAGTACATCACAAATTGATTTGCCATATACCTAGTTTTCTTATCACATGGCCTATTAGGAGTTATTAAACGCTTGATAATTGGAAACCTCCAATCAGACTGAGTTATATCATTACTAAACACTTCCACCTCTGTGCCTCTTGTTTTTATTGAAGGTAAGGCCATTTTCTCAACCAAAATTGTTTTAGAAACCTCTCCTTCTTCAATATTGAGACCTGAGGCAAGTTGGGCTAAATCATTTGCCTCTTTATTCAATGATCTTGGATTATGAGTTAAAGTCACGTCTTGAAAATTTCTCAATAATTGAATGGCTAGTGAATGGTATGGCAATAAAATCCAACTATGGCACTTATATGTGCCATTAATTTGGTTCAAAACTAATTGCGAATCTCCCATGATATCCACATATCTAGCCCCCATTTCTAACAGTATTTCAAGGCCAATAATCAAGGCCTCATATTCTGCTTGATTATTACTACAGATGAAATTTAATTGAAAGGCAAAATCATATTTAACATTATTAGGGGCAGTAATCATAACACCAGCCCCTGCCTTTTCATCTGTGCGAGATCCGTCAAACTCGAGTTGCCATGGTACCACTTGAACCATTCCCAAATCTACTTGTACATCAACCTAAATAGGCATTGGGTGATCGGCCAAAAAATCTGCTAGAACTTGGCCTTTCACTGCCTTTTGTGGTACATAACGGATGGCATAGCCAGACATGGCCAATGCCCATCTACCAACTCTACTCCTAGATATGGGTTGTGAGAGCATATATTTCACAATATCAGATTTAGAAATAACATTCACAACATTGTTCATAAAATAATGAGGCAATTTATCAACAGTATAAAACAAAGAATAACAAATTTTCTCAATTGAAGTATATCTTTGTTCAACATCAGTTAAAGTCTTACTAAGATAATACACGGCCTGCTCTTGGCCATGTTCATTAACTTGTGCTAACATTGACCCCAAAGATCTATCCGATGCAGAAATATAAAGTCTCAAATTCCTGCCTGGAACTGGCGGTATTAAGACTGGCGGTGTGGTAAGATATTCCTTTATTAAGTCAAAAGCCTTTTGATGCTCTGATTCCCATCTAAAATCTTCTAACGCCCGTAATCTGAGTAACGGCGTAAAAATGGAGATTTTACCTGAAAGATTAGAGATAAATCTTCGTAAGAAGTTAATCTGCCCTAAAAATCTTTGTAACTCGGTCTTATTAGATGGAGGTCTAGCCTCTCGAATTGCCCGAACTTTGTTCTTATCTATTTCAATACCTCTTTGGTGTACAAGAAAGCCCAGGAAATTCCCAGCCTTCACACCAAAAGCGCATTTGGCGGGATTCATTTTTAATTTGTACTTCCGCATCCTTTCAAAAGCTTTTCTTAAATCCGTCAAATGATCCTCGACCTCTTTTGATTTGACAACAATATCATCAATGTACACCTCTATTATTTTTCCAATCAAATCATGAAAAATCACGTTCATTGCCTGTTGGTATGTTGCACCAGCATTTCGTAATCCAAAGGGCATCATAATCCAAGCAAACATGTCAATTGCCCCTGGACATCTAAATGCAGTCTTATGAACATCATCCTCATTTATAAAGATCTGATTGTAGCCCGAATGACCGTCCATAAAAGAAAATATTTTATGGTTAGCAACCCGGTCTACAAGCACATCCGCAACAGGCATGGGATACTCATCTTTAGGTGTTGCTAAGTTTAGATTTCTAAAGTCGACACAAACACGTAATTTACCGTTCTTTTTAAGCACAGGTACAATATTTGAAATCCATACCACATACCTTACAGGTTTAATAAACCCGGCCTTCAGAAGCCTTTCGATCTCCTCCTTGATTTTGTCTGTCACCTCTTGAGTCATGCGTCTTGGAGGTTGTTTGTGTGGTTTGAATCCTGGCTTCGTTGGTAATCGGTGTTCCACAACTTTTCTGTCTAAGCCCGGCATCTCATGGTAGCTCCATGCGAAACAATCACGGTATTCTTTCAAAAGCAAGATCAACTCCTTTTTGAAATCTTCATTCAACAAGTCACTGATGAACGTAGGTCGTTTATCCTCTTCATCACCCAAATTGACCTCTAGCAACGGATCTTGAACATCTGCTTTAAGGTCTTCCATATTTGCTGGTGCAGGTTGGAGGTCTTCAATACCATAACTATCATGATCCCCGACCTCCACGTCTTCTTCTAAAATACATTCAGTCTCGGCAACATGATAAAGTCCTTCAAATTTGGCGTAGTCAGTTAACTTCTGGGAAAGTTCCGCCATAATCTTCCCCACACTTCCTTCCTTGGAGAATTTATTCATTAAACTTCTTCCACGATGTAGGTCAACTCCGGCCTGGGAGGTAGAATATTACCAGGCCTGGAGATTTCTTGCATCACTTTCTCAATGGTTAGCTTGGAGAATGACTTGTTCACTGTAGTTAATCCCTTAGGCTTTCCATTTCTGTCACGACCTATGAACTTGATAGGTCCAACCTCTTCCTCATACAAATGTGCTTCAACAGCATTTGAGCCTGCAACAAACGGCTTTTGGTTCGCCCAAATTACTTCTACCTTGTTACCATTCCACAAAATCATACATTGGTGAAGTGAAGATGGAATGCACCAATTGGAATGGATCCAATCGCGGCCCAATAAAGCATTGTAGGAGGAGGAAGTATCAACTACAAAGAAGGCAGCCATACATTCTTTAGTACCTACCATCAAGGACACAGGTAGTACACCTTTGGTCTTTGTTACGCCGCCTGAAAAATTGGCAACGGTCACGTCCGTTGGAATCAAGTCTTTTTCAGTTTTGCCAAGTTTTTTTAAAGTAGAACTTGGCAAAATATTTACTGCGGCTCCATTATCGATAAAAACCCTTGAGACTGGGTTCCCATCCATATGTACATTAACGTATAAAGGCCGAAGATGTTGGTTCATGGCCTCTGGAGGTTTCTCAAAAATTATATTTTCCACTTTCTCGATATCTCCAGTTTCCATCATTTTCTCTACTTCTTCAATCAAGCACGAAACCCCCTCGACTGACTTAGTCCCAACAGCGATTTCCTTTACTTCTTCTTTTGGTTTGGCTTGGAAAACAGCAGGTAATATAATAGTGACGTTACAATCCATTACAGGAGGTAATGAACCAAACTGGATACAGAAATTATCCTCCAAGTCATCGAAATTGCAAATCTGATCTTCGTCTATCTGTTCGGCCTTGTCATCTTTCAAAACGATTTCTTGTGTTGAAATTGGTTCGTCATTGATTTCCCCATCATTATGCTGAAAGGCCGGGAATTCCGAGGTCTGAGATGTTGGGCAAGCCAACTGACCGTCCGCTTTTGCATCAGTACCTGTTTCACCTGCACTATCCAAAACTGAGAATAAACCATGAGTTTCTTCATTCTTACCACTTCTTTTGGTCGTAACCTTCAGCACTTGTCTTTTATCACCAGTGATTGAGATTTTTAAAGCCTGGTCACCATTCCCGACATTGGAACTCTGGGCCTTGTCAGAGAAATGTCTCTCTTCAGCTCTCCGCCGTTGTAAACGTCTCTTCTGGGTTCTAGTCAGCGGTGCTGGAAACTTTGGATGCTGAAGCCGAGTCCAAACCCCAGGTTTGGTTATTGGAGGCCTCACCGTTCTCAGTCTTTGGGATTGAGCTACCTCTGGTGTTGATATAAGAG
This sequence comes from Hamamelis virginiana, assembly GCA_017140935.1. Taxonomy (NCBI): domain Eukaryota; kingdom Viridiplantae; phylum Streptophyta; class Magnoliopsida; order Saxifragales; family Hamamelidaceae; genus Hamamelis; species Hamamelis virginiana. The sequence continues at coordinate 2,492 of JAESVK010033753.1, read as the reverse complement.
TATCTCGAAAAGAAGGCTTTGGTCTCCATTCCCATCTACTCCAAGGTTGGAAGTGAGGCCTGAACGTTGGTGTGAACATTGGCTGGTGCATTGGCTGTCTCCCTAGTGCCCTAGCTTGTTGCCATGAAGGTCTGCCAAACTGCGGGCAAGGGAATCTCTGAATTTGATGACTGCAATGATCACAAAAATTCTGAATCGGTGGAGTCCTGAAACCTCGAAAGTTTGGTTGGCCAAAACGATACATTGGTCGCTGCCCCATCCTAGGCCTCCGAATAAAAGGTCTAGTCTGTGTTTCTCCACTCTTAGGCTGTGATCCCAAAGATTTGAGATCAGTTGTGGCTACAGCAATTTCTGCAACAGGAAAGGGATCAGTGTCGACCGTCAAGGCCTCTTTTTCTTTTTCTGGGAATTTCAAAAGGCCGCGGTCTATACAACCCTGCACTACATGACGAAAAACGACACAATCATTAGTACCATGTCTATTAGATGCATGCCATTTACAATAATCTTCTCCATCCCGCGAGGATGGTTTATGGCCATCTAATAATCTTATGAATTTCACGGCCAGTAAATGATCAAAAATCTCTGAGGCTTTTGTGATATCAAATGAAAACTTCTTAGTTGTATCCATCATATTTCTCCTTCGTGTTGGGTCAACCGGGACCTCAAAATCTTTTCTGACTAAAGACTTACAAACAATAGGTCTATTGCCGATTACCTCAGCTAAATCAATCTCAACATTGGGATCTCGAAAATATGTCCCATAGGTGGAGGATGACTTCTGTGTTTCTTCTTTTAATAGCCTTTCATATCGGGCTGCACGTGCCGATAACTCAAACAAGTCATCAAACTCCATACCTTCAAACTTTTTCCTTAACTCTAGGCCTAAACCGTTTTGAGCCAATTTCACAAACTCTGGCTCTGGTAAGAAAACGGTACACCTATTCCTAGCCTTTTTGAATCTGCTAATGTATTGCTCGGCTGGCTCGCCAGATAATTGTCTGAGTAACAAGAGGTCTGCCATTGTAACCTCGGGCTCCTGTCTATAGAATTGATTATGAAATTTTTCTTCCATCTGCCGCCAATTTAAAACTGAGTTAGGCGGCAAGCTAATGTACCATGTAAATGCAACTCCGATCAAAGAATTGCCAAATAGCCTCAGTCTTAAATTCTCATTAACCGAGGCTTCCCCACACCGAATAGTAAAACGGCCTATGTGTTCAACGGTAGATTGGCCGCCTTCTCCAGTAAATAGAGTAAAATCAGGCACTTTATAGCCCCTAGGAAACTCATTATTCCTGTCAATCCATTCTGGGTAAGGTTTCCGGTACAAAGGTCTAGTCAGTCGCCTATGTGTTGTCTGGCCTACACATTCCTGGACTAAAGCCATCAATTCATTCCGATCAGCCGGAATATGGCCGGGATTATCGCCTGAAGGCCGGGCTTCAGTCTGTCGGTCTTGAGATAAGACCGGGGATACATACGTCTTACTTGACGGCCTTCCATTTTGCCCCCCGGGCATATGAGAATACCAGTCTTGAGAATTAGGTCTAAACCTATCATCATCTTCATATGGCAGGCCATGGACATTGGTTTGAGTAAAACCAGTCTTAGAGGCCTGCCCCCCGAGTGTCTGAGTACCCATTGGTTGTTTGCCAAGAGATTTGGCCATTGGGTCGGAACTAGAAGCTCCTAAAGTCATCTTCTGACCATTTTCCCCACTCCTAAGTGGCGGTGGAACGTACGGTCGCTCATCCTCAAGCATATTAATTGACTGATTAGTATGGCTCAAGTGTTTCAAGCCATTCTTTTCACTATTGATATTCTGACCGGCGGATTCATTTTTCACGGTCTGGTCCTTGTTCAGAGAAAAGTCTCTGGATTTCTCAGTTGGCTGGTTAGACTTTACTAAGCCTGAAATTTCAAGACAAAGATTATGCTGTTGGTCTGACATCTTTTCTATTTTGTCGACCAAGGTCTCTTGAAGAACAACTTGACGTCCTTCCATGTTGACCATGAGGTCTCGTACAGCCTGTACCAAGTAAGTTGGAATCTCTTGTATGACCTTCATCAGATCTGCTAGAGTGACATCATCCCCTTGGGATCGCTCAGTGTGCGATTCCCCGATGTTGGTTGGATTGGCTTCTTTACTCATCGACCTAGTAACTCTCTATGACATTCAACTATGGTCAATTTAGGTCCCACCGGGCGTGCCAAAATGGTGTTCGGCTAAAAATCTCTTGTCAAGTGATGGGTGTGTGCGCGGGCGTGCCAGGACTAATCAAAGTCCAGAGATCGTTTGAACACGACCCCAAGCACCTATCTAGGCAGGGGAGAACTTAAGACCGAGGATCTCAAAGCCTAGAAGGTCACTGTTTTTACGATCAGGCGATTGACGGAAGTCAGGGGTACTACTTCCTATGGGTCCTTAAAGTGAATGATTTAAACAGGAAATTACAATCAATGAATAATAGTAAGGATATATAAGATAA